>CAUYPK010050503.1:0-12170 GCA_963574355.1 Loris lydekkerianus
GGGCACTTGTCTCCAAAACAAAAGCCTACAGCAGAGGCAGAGGCCGGCTGCAAGCTGGGCACGAGGAGCACAGCTCCAGACTATAACTATTTCATAATTTCTGACAGAGTTAAAATACTGCTGATACCAGTGTCACCTTCAAAAACCACTGACTCCCACAGATGTCATTGAAGGGGAAATGGCCTATAATTAACAGGAAAGTAATTTGCCAGTAAGAAAACTTATTTGTAAGATAATAAGTGACCTTCCGATATCAAGAAATCTCAAAGGGTTTTATGTCTATTAATTAGTCCCACTCCTCTCCAGGGGAAGGTTGTCATTTGCCCCATCTGCAGTTTATCCACCTGCTTCATGCCAAAGGGCTAAGCAGAATAAAGTGCCTGCCCCAGCATTAAACAACGGGACTTCCCTAGTAACACAAGCAGCCATCCTCTGGATGCTGTGAGTTTCATCTCAAAAAATAGACACCCAGTGTGTCAAAAGAAGGAAAAAGGAAGTCTCGGGGTTCCATGGTAATTATCCTTAACAATTTGGCCAAGACATGACAAGGAAACTTCCTGAAAACTTTATTAGTTAAAAACAGAGCTGGTCACACCCACTGGCACCTCTACATTCCAAAGGACATGGACAGCAGAGTTTTGCAACCGCCTCAAGAACTGCAGGGTACAGGCAACGGGTGGAATGTCTTCAGTCTCATTCCAGACTAATCCTCAGAGGTGTCACTTGTGAAGACAGAAAGGTATTTTTTCCATGTAGGTTTTCTTTTTGGAAGTGTAAGCATCTCCCTTGTCTCTGAAGACAGAGATTATGAGCTCCTTCAGTGCCGGAATCATTTGGGTTCTGGAGCAGCATAGGAACATAATAAATATCCAGCTGGTTAAGGGGTCAGGAGATTCTCATTTCCAGGTTGGATTCCTCCCTACCATGTCATAAGAAAGTTACTTTGGTCTTACTCACTTCAGTCTATGTGAAAACCTATTTCTGTCACTGTGTGGTGGGCAATCACCAGTCCTATTTCAAAAGAGGGGTTGCAAAAGATGACTTTAGAATCAGGAAGATACTGCAAGCTGTCTGAGGAAGTCATTTATCCTTCTCTGAGCCTTAGTTTCCTTGTTTAAAAAAAAATGAAGAACACTCTTGTCACATGGGGTTGTTCTGGGAATTAAATAACATATATAAAATACTTAGCACACAATGCTTAGCCCTAGAATACAATAAGACCTCAATAAATTTTAGCTTAAAAACATATTGCCTGTGAGACCACAGGTCACACTTCAATGTGACCACATTAAAAGCAGCAAAATACATTGAAAAACCATGAACAAAAATGGTGTAGGTCCTCAGGCAATTTGCAAAGGCTGATGTAGTGATGGAACACCCACTGCCTTCCTCATTTTCCTCCAAGGAACTTTGAGAAGCACAAATTTCTGAGGACTTTGTCAAATTTATGAATAAAGCAAAGTTAAAATAGTATCTCTAAAGCCACTGCTGACCCTAAGATTAGAATCACAGAATCTTAGAATAATAATGCCAAAAGAAAGCTCCAGTCCTGTCTTGTTACAAATAAAGAAACTCAAGACTGGAATGTTAAGTGCTTTACCCAAAACAGCCAGCAAATTCCATGATTCCTTAAATGTGTCTTATTTCTAGCCCCTGGAGCCTCCCCTTCTTCCCACTAATCAACCTCTCTATACCCCAGTGATTTTTAACTGATGTGCCATGAGAGGGTCTTAGGTGTGCCAGGAAATTTTTAAAGACCATTAATTAAATTATTTTCAAAAGAAGTTCAAAGGACAGTAAGTATATTCTTTTTTTCTTTTACTGTTTTTTTTTTTTTTTTCCAACATAATTTAAGTGTGCCATGAAAGTTTCACTATAGGTTCAAATGAGCTGTGAGATTAAAAAAAAAAAAAAAAAAAAAAAGTTGAAAAACAGATCAGTCTACCAGATCAGTAACAGGGGGAAGCAATTGGAACCACAGAGAAGGGTCTTGTGTATCCCAGTGAGAATGAAAGTTCTTTGAGGACAAGGATTGGCTTTTATCTCAGTGTCTACAAAAAGGCCCTCTGTATGCTCACCAATGCCTATTGATTGCTGATAGGCTAATCAACATAGTTCTCCGTTCATCCCCTAGGAACTTACTACATATTACACGAATATATACATAGTCAGTCCTACTGTTAAGAACATAATCTTTCCCTCCACTGCAACATCAGGAAGAGAGAACAGCCCATCTAACCAAACAAAACAGGTACAGGGAGCCCTGGAATGTGGCAACAGAGAGGAGCCACAGCTGCTGTCTTTACCCCCCGCCCATTTCACCTCCTTACTTGTCTCTAAGGCCAATCAGGTCTCATCTAGGTCTTTGATTCTAACAACTGAGAAGAGACATAATTGAAGACCACTAAGCAGAGATGCAAAAGCAGAAAGAGAATCTTAGCATGACCCAGCTCTCAGGATTTATAAACAGACTTAAGAAAGTCCTCACCCCGACAGTCAGGGGTGCAAAACGGAGAGAGGATAAGAAGACTCCAAAAGGCAGAGACCCTGAAGAACACCAGTAGGGAGGGGCGCCGCATCTTAGACCTCACCAGCTCTTCTGAAGTTTCATTTCTTCAGTCTGCTATAGTTCTTCTAGCTACTGAGACTTGAACGCCTGGAGTCCCTCCTGGCTTCTCTGCTCTTATCTACTCTCTCCCCAAACCCCACCCATTCTTTACTGTTGCTTTCCATCTACCTGCCAGGTCAAAGCCCTTGTTACTGCTCAGCTGGGCCATCTGACAGACCCCCTAACTGATCTTCCTGCTGAGATACTCCTCTTTCCAATTCATCTTATGCACCGCAGTCCAGGGTGATCATCTTGTCCCAGGTTGCCCAGAACTATCCCAGATTTAACACTTCAAGGTTTATGTCCTGGAAAATCCCTTAGTTCCAGGAAAACTCAGACAGTTAACCGCCTACTGCAGTACGATTAACATCTTCCTGCAAACAATGATTCGATCATGTCATTTTCCTCACCAAAATGATCCCCACTTCCCATTTCTCATTAAAATAAACCCCAAACCAGGCCCCAAATCTTCCTCAGAGAATGCATAAGAAACTGAATTGGGCTGGGGTAAGGAGGCTAGCATGCTAGGTTGGGCTTTTGTCATAGCCCTGGATTGCCTGTGGCAAGTCACTCCATCTAGATGAGTCTCAGTTTCCTCACCTGTAAAATTAAGAGACTAAGAGTAGGTTTCCCTTTCAGTTCCAAAATTTTCTAAAACTATTTTTCTATTTACTCTCTGATCCAGCCAGAGCTACCAGCTCACTCTAATACAAACACAATATACAAATGTTTTACCTTAGTACATTTTATCCTTCCCTTCTTCCCACTCAACAATTCTTGGCTTTCTTCTCTGCCCACCTGAATCCTTTGAGGAATAGCACAAATCTAACCTCATAAGAGATTCCCAAGCCCAGGCCTAGGACTCCACATGCATCTAGGTTTTCTAAAGATCAGCACTTAGCATGTCCCATCCTTCCTTAGTGTTCAAAGACTTTTCTAGGATTGGCATGGTGGCTCATGCCTGTACTCCTAGCACTCTAGGAGGCCAAGGCAGGAAGATCACTTGAGCTCAGAAGTTTAAGACCAGCCTGAGCAAGAGCAAGATCCCATCACTACTAAAATATAGAAAAAAAAAAAATTAACAGGGCATTGTGGTACTTGTAGTCCCAGCTATTCGGGAGGCTGAGACAGGAGGATCACTTGAACCCAGGAGTCTAAGGTTGCTGTGAGCAAGGCTGACACTGTGGTACTCTAACCTGGGCAACAGAGTGAGATTCTATGTCAATAATAATAATAATAACATAATACAGTTTTTTTCTATGTGAAACTTCTTCTTTAGATAGACTTTGTGTAGATTCCTAACTGTTCTCCCGGCTCAGATAATTCCTCTTTCAAATTCATCCTACACAGTCCAGGGTGTAGACTGAACTAAAATATTTCTATACTTTTGTGATTCTCTTGCAGAATCCTGATTGGTACATGAATACATAGGAAAAAGTCCAACCAGAAACCTAAATGTGAGACAAAAGTACAAATACAGGTGAGTGTAGAAGTTTTGTACCTCATACAGATTCTTCTATGCTTCTATAATCCAATAATTTGCTTATTTGACATTTGGACAATTGTACTGGCAGGCCAAGGTGTGAAAATGGGAAATAAATGAAGGCCCAGATCTCTACAGCATGTCTGTCTCACAGTATCACAAACTTTCACATTGTCCCTCAACTCCAACCTGATAGTAAGACTTAAAAGACTCAAGTGGTGGTAGCTCCACCAGCAGCATCCCCCACTCCCAAAACTGATCATGTACCTACTTCTCCCACTAGCTCTTGGAGCTGCTAAATGAAAAAGAATGGCAACTCAAATAAGGTCAATAGATTCATAGACAAACATCTGCCTAAAACAAATCTCTTCCAGGAACTATATTCTGGCCAAATACACAGGCTATTCCCAACATGACAGATTTCTGTGACCATACAGATATCCTCCTTCGCTGTGAGTGGACCATTGTCCTCTATTAGTTTTGGCAAATGACATATATTAAGGATGAAGTCAGTCAACACCTCTGTCTTTTGGGAACCCCCCCCCACACACACACACACACACACACACAGCATGTATACACACATTCCCCTAATTAAATGGGGCTGGGACTTGAACAGTGTCACCTACTTTAATGACAAACAGGTTCATGAGCAAATGGGGGAAGTAAATAAACCAAATGGCTTGCACTGGGAGAGGTCAAGCAGGGCTGAGCTGGGCTGAGCTGGGCTGAGCTGGGCTGGGCCGGGCTGGGCCCCCAGTGATTCAGGCTCTGCCACAGAATGGGTGTCTCCTGGGATGGCCCAGTTGGACAATTAAGCCCCCTATAAATAGGATGGGTTTTAAGGCCTCCAGTATCCTCTCTGTCTTCCAAAGCTTCTGTTCATCTTCCTCAAACAGGTAAGACATTCACAGGGGAGAAATGGCAGTGTCTGCAAGGCTCCTGAGAGCAAGGATGATGTGCCAGGTTGAGGAGGTCTGAGACTTCTCCCTGTGGGTGATCGCCCGGGGTACCTTTCTGGCTGTATCTGAAAATATGATGGTAGCTGGGGTGGCCTACTTCTGTGCCTGTAAAATACTTGTGCCTTTGCCTCAATGTGGCCTATGCATTCTAAAACCAAGGGCTAGAATTATTGATAAATAGCTTGGTCTTCCAGACAGGGGACGTTGACTTTTTTTAAAAGACAATACCCTAGAGCCAAGGCCCTGGGACATGAAGCCTGGCAATATTCAAGTCTCTTTTCAATGAATTGCCATGAGGGATTCACCTTGTCCCGCACAATCCATTATGTGCTGCTTATCTTTATAGACATCACTATATGTCCAGTGTGCTCTGCATTGGGGCTTTGGTTTGGAGGTCTATAAATCTAGTAACTGCCAATAACTAGAATTTCCATATCAAGAAAAAATATGGAGATCCAGATCCCAAAAAAACTCAACCCTCCCAGCATGGCCACTGCGGACCTAACTGATAATAAATACTTCCTATCATCTGTGCAGTTAATTTGGCTGTGTATCCACTTGCTGTTTTTGTCTATAAGGATTTTTGTACACATTCATTTCATTTTATAAGCATGTCCCAAAACGACCATCCAGGAGCTATTCAGTGGACTGTTAAGTGCCTCCTCCACTGTAGTAGTTGTTGGTGGAAAATTATGCCCCACTTTTGGCTCTGCTTCTGTGGGCTTCCTGATCTCCCTTACTTGTTGTCCTGAGAGTCACAATCAAACAAGTCCCACCCAGAGGAGAGGATAGGGTACGTAAAGTGTCTACCATATACTTTTTGCTTTTTAGGAAATTGTCTTTTGCATTTGTGGGGTTTTTTTTGTTGTTGTTGTTGTTGTTGTTTTGACCGAGGCTGGGTTTGAACCCTCCACCTCCAGTATACGGGGCCAGCCTTCAGCCACAGGCGCAGCCCAGGAAATTGTCTTTTTTTCTAGAAAAAGATACATGTTTTGCATCCATATCCCACTGTAACACATGATATCTGGAGCCTGAGTCAAGGTGCACAAGCGAGAAAGATAGCTAAGACGTTGCTAAGATGCTCACTCCTTTTTCCTTTTTTTTGAGACAGAGTCTGACTCTGTCACTCTGGGTAGAGTGTCATGACTTCATAGCTCACAGCAACCTCAAACTCTTGGACTCAAGCGATCCTCTTGCCTCAGCCTCCCAAGTAACTGAGACAACAGATGCCCACCACAACACCTGGCTAGATTTTCTATTTTTAGTAGAGATGGAGTCTAGTTCTTGCTCAGGCTGATCTTGAACTCCTGAGCTCAAATGATCCACCCACCTCAGCCTCCCAGAGTGCTGGGATTACAGGCATGAGCCACCATGCCCAGCCCAAAGATTATTTCTTTGCCTTTCTTTTTTTTTTTTTGAGACAGAGTCTCATTATGTCACCCTCAGTAGAGTGTGGTGGTGTCACAGCTCACAGTAACCTCAAACTCTTGGGCTCAAGCGATTCTCTTCCCTCAGCCTTCCATGTAGCTGGGACTATAGGTGCCCACCACAATGCCTGGTTATTTTTTTGTTGCAGTTGTCATAGTTTTTTAGCTGGCCTCATCCAGGTTCAAACCCACCAGCCTCTGTGTACGTGGCTGGCACTATAACCGCTGTGCTACGGGCACTGAACCTTATTTCTTAAGCTTCTTTTCCAGATCAAGAGGAGTGACTTTCCCCCTGGAAATGATGTCTCCCAGTCTTTATCCTAAACACAGATAAAGTCTTGCTTTTTCTTTTAGGTTGACTAGTACTTGTCAAAATGACTCTACTCCTAAACAGCATACTCCACATAATCAAGGTGTTCCAGAAACATGCCCAAGAGGATGGAGACTGTGCCTCATTGTGCAAGAAGGAATTGAAGCAGCTCCTCTTGGTTGAGTTTGGAGATGTCCTCCGGGTAAGATGCATAGACACCTGACCCCATGAAGTCAAACGTGAATGACTCTGACATGTGTCTCCAGAATTTGATGCTTTGTTTTATTTGGTCCACCTGGTAACAAAAATAATTTCAGGCAATTTTTTGGTAGTTCTCTCCCAGCACACACACACACACACACACACACACACACACACACACACACACACTTTCTTGTATCTGAGTTTGAACTGGATGGAATACAACTTCAAAGTCAATTTCTCAGAAGGAAACTGTACAATCATATCTGGATTTTATATATTTTTGAGCTATTCACACATCTCATGCATTCAATCAATCAACAGTCACTGAGCACCTACTCCCTGCAAGTATCATCCTAGGCACTGTGGATAAACATGAATAAAACAAGAATAAAATTAGTTTCCCCTCATTCCAGGATCTCACAGTATGAGAAAAAAAGTAGATAAACAGACTATTAAGAGTACAGCCTGTGATGAGGTGGAATAACTTTTTCAAATGACTCAAATTGATTATTTTATGGAGCTTATTTTAAATTAGTGTATCTACTCCCCATGGTCATGTGCCCAGTGGCCCAGCAAGGGCTGGGGTTCTGAGAAACAGCTAATCAAAGACTAGAAACAAGCCCACGCTACTTCAGATTAGTGGTTTCTCAACCAAGGAAGGCCTTGCAGGACTGAATGATTATGTATCATTAACACTAATACACATCTTAGTACCCACAGGAAACATCTGATTTTGTTCTTTGTTTTATCTTCTCAGAGGCCAAATGACCCAGAGACTGTGGAAACCATCATGAGCCTCTTAGATAGAGATAGAAATGGATGTGTTGACTTTCAAGAATACCTCCTGTTGGTGTTCCAGTTGGTCCAAGCCTGCCATCATAAGCTAGATAATAGATCATGTGGAGATAGAGCCTCTCAGCAAGAAAAGGGGCAAGAAGAAACACAAGACCATAAATTTCCAGGAAACACAGGCAGGCAACACAGCCAGAGGCATGAGGGGAAAAAGCAAGACTCCCACCACGGTCAGTCTAAGAGGCAAGGTAAGGACTCCCACCACAGTCAGTTTGAGAGACAAGATAGGGATTCCCACCATGGTCAGTCTGAGAGGCAAGGTAGGGACTTCCACCACGGTCAGTCTGAGAGACAAGATAGAGACTCCGACCACGGTCAGTCTGAGAGGCAAGATGAGGATTACAGCTTTGATCAGTCAGAAAGGAAAGATCAAGACTTCAGCTCTGGTAAAGGACTAAGTCATCCTAATAGGCAAGGATATATCTTTGCCTTAAATCAGTATGAGAAACCTAATTTAGTTCAGGATTATCATTATGGCCAGTATGAAAGGTGTGCCCAGCAATCCAGCTATGGCCAATCTGGAAAACATAAACAAGACTCTTGCTCTAGCCATACTAATCGACAGGAATCAAGCTTTTATTATGGACAGTCTCAGAGGATTGACCAGGAATTAGGCTGTAGTCAGAGAGATAGGCAGGAACTGAGTTCTTACTGTGGCCAGACAGACAGACAAGGCCAGACCTCTCAATATGGACAGACAGACAGACAAGGTCAGACCTCTCACTATGGACAGACAGACAGACAAGGCCAGACCTCTCGCTATGGACAGACAGACAAACAAGGCCAAACCTCTCACTATGAACAGACAGATAAACAAGGCCAGACCTCCCGCTATGGTCAGACAGACAGACAAGGCCAGACCTCTCGCTATGGTCAGACAGACAGACAAGGCCAGACCTCTCACTATGGTCAGACAGACAGACAAGGCCAGACATTTCAGTATGGTCAGACAGACAGACAAGGCCAGTCCGCTTGCTATGGTCAGACCGACAGACAAGGCCAAAGTTCCCCCTGTGGCCAGTCACAGAGGAGAGAAACTGAAATGCAAAAGCAAAGTAGGTACTTCGAGGGGACAGAGGGGATAAGAAGAGACTCTCATGTTGAGCAATCAGGAAGATCAGAGAGACCAAGTCAGCAGACTTCAGGACAGGAAATGTGCCAAAACCAGGGAAGGAGATCCCAGTCTAGGGCTGTGCACCAGGACAGCCACCAGATGTGGGAACCTGAGGAGGATAGTCAACACCACCAACACAAACTCTTAGCACAAATCTGGCAAGAAAAGCCACTCTGCCACAAAGAAAGAGATGAGCAATCATGCAGTAATGAGCAGGGTCACAGACAGGCCCAGACCAGGCCTAGCCATGGGCAGGGGCAAAGCCACTGGGAAGAGGATGAGCAGAATCATCAAAGCTGGGGGGAAAACAGCCATGGGGGTTTGGAAAGTCCATGGGACAGACAAATCCACAAAGATGAGAAGTTTCAGAGGCAAGACAGGCAAACTCATGAAGATCATCAGAACCATCAGCAACAAAGGCAAAACTACAAGATAGAGAAATATTGCAAGTCCCAGAATCAACAATCGCAGGGAAGCCAAAGAAGCTGTCCTAACAGTGAAAAATTACACAAGAATGAGGATGACCAGAGCCAAGGCTTACCAGGAAGAGACAGTGAGCCAGCCAGCCATCCAAACCAGAGTGGTGGGAAGCCCCAAAGAAGAGAGCAGGGTGGAGATCACTCTACCAAAGCAGCTACGGCTCCCAACCCCCTCTACAACTATGTGCAGGAGCAGAAATCACATCAGTACCAGGCTGTGTGAGCACCAGAGCTAAAGCAACACAAAGCCAAATACGAAACCTACATGTCAAGTTCATCTTTGTTCTTAAGGACTAATATTCACTTTAGGGCTTTTCAGTTCTTTTGGTAGCAATTCCAGGGTTTTCTGGTTGGGTGAAATCTAAGTGGTAAATAGGGTGAATTAATCTATTTGGGAATTTAAATCATTTCCTGGTTTGCCTTCCATATAGGTGGAGCTTGATTGGATCATTAAAAGGTAGAACCCTTCTCCCTAAAGTTCAGAAAACAGTAAAGACACACTAAAGATTTATATTGCAATCGAAGGGAGAACACCTGGACTTTGGTGAGAGCTTTGGCTCTTGTGGATCAGACGTCAAGAATTGCAAGCATCAGAGTCTAGACTGGAATGAAACATAATGAGAAGTTACTAGGAGACCCAGGAACCACAGAGGGCCTCTGATGTTGATAACACCTCCCACCCCTAGGCATCTACCTCTCACCAGAAGGACTAGACCCATTCCAACTCAATGCCTTTCTAGTTTCCTATCATGTAAAACAGAGAGAAAGCATATGTCTTACGTTTGCAGATTCCAAGGCCAAAATTATTGTCATATCCATAGCTCCCAAAGCTTGAAAATCTTTTAAAAGAAAACTATGTATAGATTATGAACTTATATTCAAATATCCAATAAATGATTGGTGAGCAATGACTTTAATGACTCTTTTCTTTTTTCTCTGTGGGACGACACTATCTTCACTTTTGAATCATTTTTCCATAAACCAGCCCTGTTTCTTGATTTCTAAAATTTCTTTGTTACCTGAGTTCCTGGGCACTGAAAAAAACAAGAACCAATATGAAACAAATAAAAAAGAGTCAAAATGGAACTTATCTAAATACAATTTCCAGTTCCCCCTCCCCTAACTGAGGAGTCGCATTTGGCCCTTACCACTTATTTACCACCACATTCAAATGGTCATTAAGTCCTAAACTCTACATCCTCCATAACTCTTGACTCTCTTCTCACATTTCCATCTCCACTGCCTTAATTTCCCTTCTTCTCAGTGACTCCCCAGTGCCTTTAGATTAAAGTTCACATCCCTTGGCATGGCACACCAGTTTTTTACTATCTAACCCAGATGATCTGCCCAGCCTAGTCTCATGAGAAGCCCCTTCCAGGAACATCCAATATTCCAGCCATGCCAAGGACTTGGCCTTTTCTTAGTACACTGTGGTCTATCATGAATTCATATCTTTGAATATACCATGCTATCAGGCTGGGACAATTCTCTGCCATTTTCTGCCTGAAATAAAACCTAAGTGTCCTCTGGGTCCCAAGTAAAACAACATCTCTTCAGAGCACAGTTCCTAGACATTCCAAACATGGCTGTTTTTAAGTTTCCACTCATTTGGCCCATACTCTACTATAATTATCTCCCCTAACAACCTGGGACCATATATTTCCCAACCTTGCATTACTCTGAACTTAGTGCAGTCATAGTGTCTAGTGATGCTCATTCATTGTTTTTGAATAGTGAAAAGATGGAGAAAATAAGTCTAGTTTGGGAATAAATTCAACTGAACATTTGTTGGGTGTCTATTGTAAATAAAATACAGGAAAAGATAAGAAAGACTGAATGAACCACTGCTAAAGCCAGAACTCTAGGAGATATTCTCTTGTAATCATTATCTCTTCCTAAACCAAACTCCATCCGTAAGTCCTTTTTCTATCTCAGAATGCAAAAAAATCTATGATTCTTTTCATCTCTCCTCCTATCATCCCAGTCCAGGCAACTCTCTCTCCCGATGTGGCTCCCTGTCCCTTTCAAAAATATAAACCACACTATGCCATCCCCTGCTTAAAATTCTCAGTAGTTGCTCTCCACACTGAGAATAAAATCCAACTTCCTTCCCAGGGCCTTCCTACAGGATGGAACCTTGCCAGGACTCATCTTTCACCATCCTCCTCTGCATTCTCTGTTTTCCAACTACTCTGGCCTTTGCATGATTCTAGCAGGAAAAGCTCGTTCCCTCCAGGAGACTTTTGAACCTATTATTTATTTTGTTCTGAATAATCTTCTCTTAGATTTTTGTGTAGCTGGCTCCTTATTTCATTCAAGTCTCAGCTAATAAATAACTTCATGAGATAAGCTTTCTCTAATATTTAATCTAAACAGTATCCCCCATAGCCACTCTCTATAACATATTCCTACTTGTTGTTGTATGGTTCATAATATTTTTCATAGTTGATATCTTGTCTTTGTATTATTTCTTTTTTTTTAATTAATTAATTTATTTATTTATTTTTATTATAGATAAAAATATGCACCATAGATGTGGCCCGACCTATTACCCTCCCTCCACCCAAACCTACCCCCTACCTACCCCTTCCTTGGTCCTTTCCCCATAGTCTTGTGGTATAGTTGGGTTATAGCCTTCATGTGAAAGCTATACTTTAGCTTCATAGTAGGGCTGAGTACATTGGATACTTTTTCTTCCATTCCTGAGATACTTTGCTAAGGAGAATATGTT
>CAUYPK010050505.1:0-27424 GCA_963574355.1 Loris lydekkerianus
TAAATTTGTTAAATTCTTGATATAACTTTTGAATTTCTCCCTGAATTTCTAATTCTGACTTTTTAATTCTAATTCTGACTCCTCGAATTTCTAATTCCAAATTTTCCTCCATTCTATTAATCTTTTTGGCAATCCAAATTCTGAATTCAATTTCTGACATCTTGGCCAGCTGTTTATGAATGTGATCTTCAGTTATATCTGCCATATCTTTCTTTAGGGGGGTTGATCTATTCTTGTTATTCATGTTACCAGAGGTTTTCCACTGATTCTGCCCCATGATTATTTTACACCGTTTGTTTTTTTCCCCTGGAGCTTTGTTGAGGACCCATACAGTGCTATGGCCTGAGAAACTGGGGACCTGTTTGGTGTGGTGGGGGTAAGTGGTTCTGTCTTATTTTCAGCTGGTCTCTGTCTGTTCCTAGTGAAACTGTTACTCTGGGTTGAAGTCTCAGCTGTGGAGTAATACTAGCAAGTAAGTCACCCTGCCCCCCACAGGCAACAATTGGAAAAGAAAAATCAAGTCTTCCTATAACCACACACCCAGGGCACCATTTGAATAGTCCTTGGGTGACTGGCTCAATTCAAAAGGTCCAAATCAATTGTCTAAGGTCCAATTCAATTGTTTCGATCAGCACCTGTCTCAGGTGGGAGAGCTTAAAAGGTCTCTGGCAACTGGATCGCAGGTGTTTGGTGACAACTCAGATATGACTTACTCTGGTGCTGCATGCTTTTTTTTATTTTTAGATTCCATCCTGACACACACATCAAACTGGGTTTGAAAGAAATCAGATATTCTTTTTATTTTAAGTGAAATTAATTGAGGAGTCAATGACTCTATCATATTTCAGACAGGTATTATCAGGATTTTGTCAACACAGAATACCCTCAGGGAGGATCCCTGGAGCAGGCTGTCACAGGGAGGGAGGATGAGGCCTGGGTGCAGCCCTCAGGTGGAATGCATGTGAATGCAGGTGTTTGAGGGTGTGCCCACAGTCAACACTTGCTGTGTTCTGACAGGGTCAGAACTCTTCTCACTGTTAACAGTGAGCAGATCCCACAGTATCAAAAGACCCAGGTGAGTACAAGCACTGCTCCTGAGAACAGGTTTTGTGAGTAATTTGTTCACACTGACAGATTTATTTACTCTGTCTACACTTGTGCTAGCAAGGTCCTGGGAGAAATTTCTTTCCAAATGTACTCTGACATGTCCTAGTATTCTTCACATTAGGAAATGATACTGCTTTTTGGAGAGATTGGGATGGTATGTGCAAATATATACTCTATTGAAATGCCCTCTTCCATGAAGCATTTATCCTCAGAAATTTTTGCTCTCCTGATGTATTTAAAACTCAAATCCTATATGGTGAAAATCTAGAAAGAAGCTATATGATAATTAATGGTTATATATAAGATGCTGTTTTTTTAAAACGGCACTATTGCCTTAATTTATTTTTACCATGAGGGTGTGACATTGCTTTGATTTCCATTTCTTTTTCTTCTAATATTTAGTTTTTTTTTTTTAATGTGAGTTAGGAACTTTGAAGTCTTCTTTTTCTATGTCAGGCTTTTGTGTTTAAGGAATTGTACAGTACAGCAGGCAGTCTGTGCAAAAAAAAGTAAAATCACCTGAAGAGAAAGATGCCTTTTGTTTTTAATTATTGTTTAACATTTACATTTTTTCAAGCCTTTTTTCCATCAGAATTAAAGGAGCTTATTTTTTAATGACCATAAAGTCAGAAAATGTCTAATCAATATTTTTAAAAATGGTCAATCAATATATTTTTCATCTCAAAGCATTTTAAATTTGTGTTTAGTCATAAAAATTTTCCCTGTCAATTAGGTGGCTTAGCATATAAGGAATGATTTATTCATAAGGTAATTGCTAAAAGTGTTTCTAGTAGAATCTAGCTAATCAAATCATTTGTTTTAAAACCACTAAGAGAATATATGTACTCATATTTATTTTTGAAAACTATATCTTTAATATATAATAGCAATTTAATATGAATTTTAAACATGAGAATCAGAAGCCTGCAGGTTGATACTTTTCCATTTTTTGATGTAGAAGTACTAGATATTTTTGATATAACTTTTGAAAGTTATTGAGAAATTAAAAGCTATCAGAGTGTCATAATTACTAAATGTGTGTGTGTACCTATGTGCATGCACCCAGATGTGTGATCTTTCCTCTAGTAGATCTTAAGCTTCTTGAAGTAGGCACAAAGTCTTTTATCCCTGTATCCTCACCTTGTTCTTTTATAATTAGATACCACCACTTTGCTTGCCACAATGAAGGTACTCAGTAAATATGTGTATAATGAATGAGCAAACAAATAAATAAATAAAGCAAATATTAAAAAAATATAACTGTAAGAGAGAAGAAACATTTATAAAACATCAGCATAACAATGGCCATTGATTCTTTTGCCATGTAATTTTAGGAACTTTTCTCCAGAATTAAATGTTTTCCTAGCATCAGTGGTGCACTGTCATTGATTGTTTTATGAGTCTAGAGACTAAAATACAAGTATTGTGTGTTTCAAAAGGCAAGTGAAAATCTTGGAACTCATGCCAGTGGTGCTAAGTGATTAGTGTTCTGGGAAACTTGGGGTTAATTATATCTTAAAGATCAGATATCATAGTTAAAGAATTTTCTGTATATAATCCCATTTTCACATAGATATCCTAGTCTTAATGATGATAAATTGATAAAGGTATTAGAACTATTCTGCATGTGGGTACTCTAGGATAGTATCATTCATTTCCCAAATCACTCGACATCCACTCCATCAGAGATTGCCATTGGCTCTCCCTCCAAGATATATTTTGGATCTGACTACTCTTTACCATCCACATCTCTACAACTTCATTTTTTAGCCAGCATCAGTTCTGTTGTCTACTGAGTCTCCCTGAGACTCTTCTCGTTCTTTCTCCTCTTAGCAGCCACAGTGACTATTTTCAGCTTGAGTCAGGTCATACATATTACTTGAATAATTTCATGACTTCACTGCAATTAGAATATAAGTCACCCTTTTCCACCCCTCTACTCCTCCCCACCTCCATGGCTCTACACAGCCTACAAGATCAATAATCCCATGGACTCCAACCCTCCATCTTCTTTAGTTTGCACTGAAGTGAGTGTCTTGGTGAGAAGCAGTAATGAGAAGTCTATCTATCTCCCCTTCACCTAAACTCTTTATCACTAGTTCTCAAATATTGTTACTTCATTATTGTTGACCAGATAATGACACAATTAGTCCTTAAAATTCATGTAAATTTTGACTTGTGGCAATATCTCTTTATAGGCAAAATAACTGTACATCTTAAGATGCATCACTTGGTATTCTGTCCTCTAACAGGATTATCTTTCTCAATTAGTGACACTTCTGAATGGGTCTTGATGGCCCCAGCAGTTAAATTTTAAGTTACCATCAATATACCATATGAAATTATTTGCTGACTGATTTCAAATTGTTTTATGTTCAGTCAACTGTTCATAGCAAATTCTGTCTCAGTCTATAGGTGCTGAGAAGGAGGAGCACCAGTATGGAAGGAGCAGGGATATGTGAGAGCACCCCAAGCACCAGTAACTCCATTGCAACTTCTCTGGTAGAAGTTGCCACGATGCATAAGGCATCCTGATCTGCCACCAATCTGGGATCCACACGAGATCTCCTGAGTTAGGAGAGTTGAGTGCTCCCACCCTTGCCTTCCACCCTGGATCAGTTGGAAAGATTGTTCTTTCTCTGGGACCACTTAAGGCCCTTGGGTCCTACCAGGAGACCAAAATATAGTATGTGCCATCAAATATGAAGCTTCTTTATCAGAAAAGGGAGATGTAAGAAATAGCAACTTATAGCCTCTCACTTTACAATGAGTATCTTAACTCTCCCATGATAACCAGACATTGTAGGCTACTTGGGTTTTTCACATATATGTCAATTGTGTTCTGACATCAAATGTTACTGTGGAAAAGTCTGAGTTCAGTCTAAATAGTTCTTCCATGTCTTATATTTGTAGTACTAATGTCCACATTATCCTTTCTTCATCCTTGAAGTCCACTAATTTAAATACTTAATGCCTTGTTGTTAATCATTATGTATCAATTTTTCCTGGATTGTTTTACTATGAAGATTTAATATTTTAAGGAACATGTACTTCTAGTATATGCTTGAATATTTATTTATTTATTTTAGTATCTTCTTAAAGGAATACTAAAGTTGATGTCTTCATTGTCTATCATCTTTCCAATCAATTTTATTTTATTCAAAAGTACATTTTATTTAATATTTTGTTTTGTGTGAGGTTTTAAACTCTTTTCTGTCCTAAATTGTATTTTTATATGTGGTTATTCTCTTTTATTGTTTCTGATGATACAATCAATTTTTCTACATCATTTATTTCTGTGTACATGCCTAGTCATTTTTAAATACATCTTTCACATTTATGTTGGGCAATTCCTTCCTTTAGGAAGTCTTTCACATTTATGTTGGGTAATTCCTTCCTTTAGGAAGCTCATGTCTTCTTTTTTCACTGCAAGACTGGGCTTTGTGGTTCTCATGTTTATTACTTGTGAACACTCTTACCATTGCTCAGTGTTAATATTTATTTCTGTCTAGACTGTACACTGTGTTGTTACCTATTCAAAGACAAATGCCATCTCTTATTCATTTTTATTTTCCCAGTATGTGATGCTAAGTATTGGAATCCTGGTAAGTCAGTATGTGTAACTTGGAGTTAATGCTTTCCAAAATGACAGAGCTATATATATATATTGAAAAATTAAAAGCTGCATATTGACTAATGCCTGACAGTAAAACTAAACTTTCCCCTTAGCCATGGCATTAAAGAGAGTCAGATTTATAGAAAATATGACAAGATTAATGACAATAATATTAAAAAATAAAATTATGATTAAGAATTGATTACAATAGTTTAATATTAAGGTTGAAAAGGAACATAAATATCTTTGAATCTAGCATTCCCTATGTAATGCTCTTGATAATTAACAAAGTATGAAAAGTTAAGATACTTGAACAAGTTTACACAACTTGTAAGTGGTTAGATCATGTTGAGAGCTAGGTCTGTCCTGATCTTTTGCACCTTTCACTACTTGGCCTCTCTGGTAGAGGTTTTTGGAACTCTTTTCCATTCCTTTCACCAGCCCTCCCAGTGAGGCAGGTCACAGGGTCTAGTGTTTTCACATTTCTTCCATTGACACTTATGGAGAAAGAATAAGTGCTTTCATCAGAACCATCAACCATTGGAACGAAGAGGCATTTGTACAAGCTTTTTTAAAAATAAGAAAACTGCCTTTTTGATATTTGATGCCTTAAGAAAGACTCTACTACCTAATAGAGCACTTAACCCAGAACCCAGAACATAGAATACCTATTTAAAAGTACATACTAGATTACAGGGTAACTCTATTTTTAATTTTTTTTGAGAAACCTACATATTCTTTTCCAGAATGTACTACCTTACATTCTCATCTACGGTATACAGGATTCCCTTTCCTGTTTAATCTTCAGAACTCTTTTCTTTTTTCTTTTTGATATTTGCCATCTTAACATGGGTGAGATGATATCTCATTGCAATTCACATTTCCTTTATGATCAGAAATGTCAAGCATTGTTTTCATGGATGTGTTGGCCATTTGTATGTCTTCTTTTAGAGAAATGTCTATTTAACACCCTTGCTCATTTTTTAATTGGAATATTTATTTTCTTGCTGTAGTTACTTGAGTTTTTTATATATTTTAGATATTAATCCCTTATTAGTTGTATAATTTATAAAACTTTGATCCCACTCCATAGGTTGTCTCTTCATTCTGTTGTTTCCTTTGCTGTGCAGAGGCTTTTCAATTTTATGTAATCACATTTGTTTGATTTTTCCTTTTGTTGCCTGTGATTTTGAAGCTCTATACAAGAAATCATTGTTCACACCAATGTTGTAGAGCTTTCTCCCTGTCTTTTCACCTAGTTGTTTTACAGTTTCAGGTCTTACGTTTAACTCTTTCATCCATTCTGAATTGTTTTTTTTGTGTCTGATATGACCTAAGGGTTTAATTTCATTCTTTCATGTACATATATCTAGTTTCCCAACACCATTTATTGAAGAAGCTCTCCCCATTGTGTGTTCTTAGTTCCTTTATTGAAAATCAGTTGGCTATAAGTGAATGAATTTATTTTTGGGCCTTCTATTCTGTTCCATTGTTCCATATGTCTTTTTCTATGGCAGTACTGTACTGCTTTGATTGCTATCATTAATAGATTTTGAGATCAGGTAGTGTGATGTTTCCGGACTTGTTCTTTTTACCCAAGATGGCTTTCAGAGTTTTTTGTCGTCCCATTTGAATTTTAGAATTATTTTCCTATTTCTTTAAAAAACATCATTGTTGTTTTGATAGGGGTTGCTTTGAATCCATAGATTGCCTTGGGTAGCAATTCCACATTTGGGAGTATTTCCAAGATAAATAAAATCAGTATGTGAAAGAGATATCTGGGTACTCTCATGTTTACTGCATTACTCTTCAGACTAGCTAAGATAAAGAAATAACTTAAGTGTCCACCAGCAGATGAATGGTTAAAGAAAATGCTGTACATACACACCCAAACACACACACTTACAGAAAACTATTCACCCTTTAAAAAGAAATATATTATTTGTGAAAAAATGGATAAAGCTAGAAGACAATGAACAAGACACAGAAGAAAATATTACATGATCTCAATTATGTGTAGAATCTAAAGCAGTTGAAATCATAGTGAGCATAGAATGGTATTTAGGAGAGATTTGAGGGCAGGAGGAAAGCATGGAGGATGTTGGTCAAAGGGTACAAAGTTTTAGCTAGGTAGGAGGTATAAGTTTTGGAGATCTATGGTACAGGATGATGACTAGTTAATAGAAATATACTGCATATAGTATTTTAAATTGTGAATTAAATAGATTTTAAATATTCTCGTAGAAAAAATATGTGTGAAGTGATGGATATATTAATTAGCGTGATTTAATTTACCAATGCATACATATATCAAAACATTACATTATATATCATAAATATATATAATTTTTATTTGTCAATTAAAAAGTACATATTGGATAAATAACTATGTGACTTTACATGCAAAATTGCCATAATATGTAACATCGTTTTACAGTTGATATTCCCTAAATGTCATAAGAGTTATGGAGAATGTTTTAGTTCAGTGATGGAAACAGAGTCAAGGAAGCGTGTGGCATTTAGCACCTTTCTTTGTGGTCTCCTCCCAAATGATCTCACTCTAGCATCTTGTCAGTAAGATGCCAAAATGTTTATTTTATTATTTGTATATGAAAGATCTCTTTTTCTAGTATTATATAGATCTTTATTCTTGTCTAGAGATGGCTTTGTTGTTTCTAATTTGTTTACATCCTTGTATCTCTCTCCACAGCTAAGTTGTCAAGTTTGAGAGCAGTTCCCTTCAGTCAAACAGTATTCTCATCATTGTGCCAGTTAACAAGATATGCTTTGCAAAAACCATTAATGAATATCAAAGACCTGTTCTAGAAACATTGTGTGACTCACCATTGCACTTTCCTGTCTGCTGCTTGAAACTAGCTAATTGCAAGCAAGGTTTGACTCCATTTCAATATCTGCGTTTTTGGAGCAAAATTTTATACATTGAATATTACAAAAGATGTGAAATAGTATATAATAATTGTATCTAGAAATCATGAATATACTTTGAGTGATAAAATTGTATTTATAAAATTGATAAATGCAAATGGCCCACAATAGTAGTCCTAATGTGGATTATCTCTAGCAACTGTAGCCATAATTTGATGTGTTTTAATCTATGACCAACAGGTGGCAGCAGTTCCCAGAAAGTTCTCACCAAAGAGCTTGTAAAATCAACGGTTTAACTTTTCTTATGCTTTCTTCTTCACTAAAGTTGTGTAAAACACAATGTATTTAAACTGATTGCCAAACATCCCTGTTTTGTGCTTTAGAAACAAATTGCTCTGATCAGTTGTGTTTAAAATTAAAATTATATGTATGATGTGCATTTATTTATTATACTATGCTGAAATATGCAGTAAACCAATAACTGATTTCCTTTGGGTTGAAGGAAGTTGAGAAGTAATGAAGCATTGAGTACATTAACTCTTCTAACTTTTCATTCCTGGGGATGTTTTAAAGGAATGACTTTAGTAATTTCTTACAGATTTCCATTTAGCTACACGATAGGACTAGATTTTTGTTGTTATTTAGAAGTAGGGCACACCACAACTACAGAAGTTGATTAAATTCAGAATGAGATGTACTGACAAGACTGTGTCTGATAGTTCTGTAGTAAGCTGACCTTTATCAAAAGAAGGTTTCATACTTCTGTACTTGGTTGTGCCCTGGAAAATGTATAACCATATTGTATTAATTGATTACTTGATTTTGTTCTAATGTTATCTTTCATCAAAGGACACGTTAACAAAATTAAAACAAACAAATCGATACTTTAATAGAAAATGTTTAAAACAAATCAGGGTCATTTGAAGATGTTCTGTAACTAACTAGCCACCTAATCGAGTCACATCTCTAACTTCAAATGTTACATAGATAATCAGTGTTAAAAATAATCCTCTGATATCTGCTTCAATCCGTGATTTATTACCTATTTTTGGCAATGTATAGTGACATTTTTGGTTGTCACAATTGGGAGGGAGGATGTTGCTACTTCATTTAATGGGTAGAGGATAGGTATGCTGATAAGCATCTTACATGCTCAGGCTGGCCCCCCATGAAAAGAATTATCTGACCCAAAATGTCAATAGTGACAAGACTGAAAAACCCAGGTCCACAGTGGATAGTCAGCCAGAAAAATCAATTATATCTCTATCTTAGGAATGCATGCACGGTAAGGGCAACAAATTGGAGTCCAGGTGCAGAAGCTACAAGGCAAATGTACAATTATAGCAGGCTTGAAAAAAAAAAAAAAAAAAAGCCCATCCTTTAATGCATCAAAAAAATTATAGTGTAAAAAAGCAGCCTTTTCTGAAAATTGTGACTGTAAAATGATCTTGTTCAGGAGTTCAAGGGGCAAGTTTGTATTTCTAACCTTCTACAGAAAAAAAAAAAAAAAAAAAAAATCCTTTCATAGACCCTTATTAACTACACAGCAAAATTGAAAGACTCAGCATATCAAACATGTTTGCTAAACAAATTTTGCCCTAAAAATAACCATTGAAATATTACCACATAATCTAGTTGCCTTTGGATTTTTTACATATGTTCCAAAGACTAAATGGAGAGCAACAATTATTTCCCTAGTTATCTTACTTCAATACTTACAAAAACTGCTTTTTCATCTTACGAATTAAGGGAATATAGAGAAGTTTCATAGAGTTACATTCTTGCTTTCTTGGTCTGACTTTTTCTTAAATAATTTGTGTATGCCTGTGTGTCTACATGTTCCATGTGGAAACATTCTAAATACTGGAATCTTTCCATGTTCTAGGAAGTTCTAGTAATGAAGTATTTTATAAGATTGTGACTATATAGACACTAGGAGAGTAGTTAAAGTATCATCTTTGTTTAATATAAAAAATTGTTTTGGTCCAATACATAGAAAATATCATAGCACATTTTTTAAGAATACTGTTAGGCACCTTATATAATATTTTTCTTATAAACATGTACTTTAAAATATCATGGCTTTAAAATCTGATTGTTTTACACTATTGTATTATTGCATCCACATGTAAACAGTTGAGATTTTAAACCATTGTTTTCATTCCTAAGACGTTTAAATGTGGTATATAATAAGTACTTTTTCTAATTCAATTGGATCCTCTTTGTAAAAAGAAAAGAAAAAAATAGCAAAACTTGAAGTAGAGAAGTTAAGTTAATATAATAAATGAGTTTAATGTAATTATCCAAAGCTTAATATATCTGGAAAAATTGCATCATCAGGTCCTTAGGTTCCAACAGCTACACAAGTGGAAACTTCACTTCTCCATGATGCAAAGGCTTGACTTTTTTTATTTTATAATGAAAAGAAACATGTCTCTGACTTTATAGATCAAGGTTTGTGCTTTGGTTAAACTGATAAGCATTTTTCAATTTTCTGTATAGGGCTTATTGGCTTCACGAAAGCTATGTTATATTAAGAACAAAATGAAATTGGAAATATAAGTTTGGCCAAATGACATTTTCACATATTTTAAGATATAACAAAAAGGAAGGAAGGTAGGAAAGAAGGAAAGGATGAAGGGAGAATGGGCAGATAACATCTATGATGCTTTTATATTTAAATGCATTGCACCAAAATGAAAGGGTGACAAATCGTTAACTACTTGCATGTCTTTGAGAAATGTTTTGGATAATATATAAAACAAGTCTAAGAAAAAAATAAGTGGTCCTCATAGGATTTATTTTTTCCTTCACAGGCTGCTCTATAATTGAAAACAGTTCTTTATTCTGTTTTAGGTCTTTTATAATAACATTTGCTTAAAGAAAAATACAGAATATTTATACGAGGCCATGATTTTTATTTCTGGTTGAATTGGAGACAATCTAATTTTTTCAATTCTTTTGCCATTATTACTAAAGAGGCAGCAGAGCTCAATTGGTTGTGTTGTATTTCATGTTCTCTTGTTGAATGACTGTTTTATTGAGCATTTGCTGCGTGTGCAGTACTTTTCTTGGAGCTGGGAATGAAGCATTCAGTGTAGTGGTCAATATCCCTGGCCTCATTTCTAATGTCTCATAAGAGTGATGGAAACCTATCAAATGCTGTCTCTCTTCCAGTATATGGACATCAGCTATAATGACTAAAAAAATGAAAAAAGTTCTTATGTTAATTAGAAATAGAAAAGTAAAATTATTATTTTAAGAATCTTAAGTCCTAGTAATATTCTTATAGCTGCAATAGCACTATGATGTAAATATTTGCTTCCTGGTCATGAAATGTTTTAAAATATTTATTTCAATATTTAATAGTCCCATTTTAACTTTACTACAGTTGGTTCATAAACTATTATGCTGATGACTTTTAATAAAGTAACTTTAATTATTATTATGGTTCTCAAAGTGGCTTCTCTTTTTCCAAATACAACTATGAGCACAATTCTGCTTGGTGGTTTGGCATAAAAATTTAGAAATATTATTGTAGATCTCTGACATTCAAACATTTAAAGAACAAATAAAAGTTTGGCTAAGTCAAAGTACTATTTCATAAATTAAATTTCTCAAGTACTTTCTGAACTCTTTGGTGTAGTATTGATTCATAAGTAATCCCAGACAAATGATAACTTACTTGACGTGAGTTCATGTTTTGCCATTTCAGCTCTACGCAGTTATTGACTACAG
The DNA here is from genome assembly GCA_963574355.1 of Loris lydekkerianus. Lineage (NCBI taxonomy): Eukaryota > Metazoa > Chordata > Mammalia > Primates > Lorisidae > Loris > Loris lydekkerianus. Next base: position 11,348 of record CAUYPK010050505.1, read on the forward strand.
ATTTTAGTGTGTACTAAAATAAGTTGAACATGACCCAGATTGGGGTTGGAGGGTGAATTCAAGGTACCAATGAGTTCTTTTCAAACTCATTGCCTTAACTTAGCCAAAATTTTTAGTCTATTAATCTCTTATTAACTATGAATGAATATGAAAAATTATCCCAGGTCACCCATTTGGGAGGTGGGAGTGAGGAAATGTGCTTTGTGTTAGAAAACAGTACCAAGATGATAAGAGAAATAAAGAAAAATCTCTATCTTCTAAGAAAACTAAAATCAGCCTCACAATGTATGTAAAAAGCAGAGCAGAAAATGAAAGAAAAATGCCATTAATAGAATAGTCCAGTAAAGCATGTTTCTTCTTTTTCTCACATATATCCTTCAGGTTGAATGTTGCTATAATAAAATATAGCATTACATTCAACCAACCAGCCAAATGCAGTGGCTCATGCCTATAATCCCTTTGAGAGGCCAAGCAAGGACTTTGCTTGAGCCCAGGAGTTTGAGACCAACTTGAATAACATAGTGAGAGCTCATCCCTGCAAAAATAATTACAAAAATTAAGTTGAAAAGCTTCTGCACAGCAAAGGAAATAGTTAACAGAGTGAATAGACAACATACAGAATAAGAGAAAATACTTATAATACTATGCATCCAACAAAGGCCTGTTATCCAGAAAGTACAAAGAACTCAAACAGAATCAGCAAGAGAGAAAAAAAATCATCAAAAGTGGGCAAGTAACATGAATAAATTTTGTGGAAAGAAGATAGACTAAGGACCAATAAACATATGAAAAAATGTTCGACAGCACTAAATCATCAGGGAAATTCAAATCAAAACTGCTTTGAGATACTGTTTTTGCCCCATCAATCTGACCATCATTAACAAGTCAAAAAACAATAGGTGATGGTGTGGATGCAGAGAGGAAAGAACACATATACACTGTTGGTGAGACTGCAGATTAGTATAATCAATATAGATGTTCCTCAAAAAAATAAATGTAGACCTACCATTTGATCCAGGATCACCATTGCCACATATCTAGCCAAAGGAAATGAAGTCATTCAATCAAAAAGACACCCACATTTGAATGTTCATTGCAGCACAACTCAGAATTGCAAAGATGTGAGATCAATCTAAGTGTCTTTCATTTCGTGAGTTTATGTGATACACACACACACACACCATTCAACCATAAAAAGAATGAAATGATATAATTTGCAGCAACATAATATGAACTGGAGACCATTATCCTAAGTGAGGTATCTCAGGAATGGAAAACCAAATACCATATGTTTTCATTAACAAGAGGGAGCTAACAGATGGGTACAGATGTGCACAAAGTGATGTAAAGGACATGAGAAACCAGGCAGGGGGAGGGTGGCAGGGTGGGTATGGGATTAAAAACTTACCTGTTGGGTAAAATGAATGCTACTCTGGTGATGGGCACACCATAAGCCCTGATTTATTCATTATAAAAAATATCCATTTATCAAAAATATTCAAACTCTCTTAATTGATATTTTGGAAAAAAAAAAAAAAAAGATTCAATCAACCTAAAGTTGCAGATGTGGTTTCCTACAGTGTGTCACCCTTGAGGATCACCTATTGAATCTGACTTCCACCATTAGGGTGATCCCTTAGTAGCAGCTAAGCCTGCTAGATCATCCCTATACTGGTCACCACTTATAAAGGGTTAGTTGTCTCCTTATCAGTTCCTTGAAAGTAAAGCACAGTTCTCTAAGGTTTAAGATAGAGAGTTTTTCTTGTCAAAAGTAGGTAAAGAGAAAAGAGAAATTCAGGACGCAGAACTACAAGTTCACTGCCTGTCCCTATGTAAACAATCTCTTGCCTATTTATCATCTGGAATAGCTTTCCCTACCTGGCTCATTTCTTTCCTCTTCCAGGGTACATTTGGGGTTTTTTGTAAATTTTCACTGTATGAAATATCTTGACTGGAGGGTGAGATAGTGGTAGGAGCAGAGCATCCATATCACAATATGCTCAGTCCCCCTACTCCCCAGGGACAGGAGTTACTGCTTTTATAGAAAGGAGAAGTAAGTCTGTGGTCAACCAAAATTTAGAGAATGCAAACAGAGGTATTCAGTGTACCAGGTGTGTGCTTAGTAGAAACTAATGTGGCCATTGTATATGTCCTTATAGCAGAAGTACATAGGAAACTTGCTTAGAACTGCACAAAAGGAAGATTTAACAAACATACTTGTTTTTCTATTGTTAAACAAGCTTCCATATGCTCTTTGTCATTATGAAATATTTACATTTAAAGAAGAAAGTAAACTATTGTGATTCATAGTGAACAAACTTGATATATGGCTACCTAATTCTAAATTTTGATGATAAGACTCCCTTCCCACATATGAAAAGGTTAGCCTCCTATTTAAAGTCACCTTTTGGAGTAATAGAATGGGGGTTTGGGAAGTATAATGGCTTGTAACAAAAATAAAAATTCTCAGTAATTATGTAAGCTAGAAGAGTATTTTTTTAAAAATGTGCACAATAATTTTTTTTAAAAAGAGATAATGTATAATTTTGGAAGAAAACTAACTGAAAAAGACTGCTAAAATTAGTATTTAATATCTCACTTTTTGAAGTAAACAAGTAAATTAGATTAAGATGCTATGCATTCATATTTTGTATATCATATTCAACTGAAAATAAAATTAAATACATATTTATATGAGAAAGAAAATATAAATGATTTAAGAAGCAAAGTTAGGATAAATTTTTAGAATATAGTAAAAACTAAAAATCCTATTTTATTTATTTTTATTTATTTATTTATTTTTGGTGTTTTTGGTCAGAGCCAGGTTTGAACCCACCACCTCTGGTACGTGGGGCCGGCGCCCTACTCCTTTGAGCCACAAGCACCGCTCCTAAAAATCTTATTTTAAAAACAGCATGATTAATGGACATGTTTTCAAAAGTAGTAGATTAGTTGCAGAAAACACTTAAAAATGATTTTTTTACGTAGATTATTTAGTATTTGAATATATCAATTAAAAAAGTTATCATAAACAAGGTAAGAACATGATATTGTGCTTAAACTATTGTCAGGAAATTGAATAATGCACATTGTTTAATTGTGAGATTGTATCTTTCAGCTACAACACAAGTATCAAATTTTATAGGTAGTAAAATTCCCCACATTATTCCAACATAAAGAAAACCAAACTTCGTTGTAGTGAATAGAAAAAGGAATAAAAGAGGCATCAGTGATGTAATAACATATACAGGGTTAAATAGTTCTTTTTCAAAGAAATGTAGAACTAAAATATTCCTAAAGGTCACATGCCGTCTCTTCAGCCCATTTAAGGCCTCTGAAATGCCACTCTGAAGTAAAATAACTACCTCTCCAGAAGAGCCATTCCATTAGAGAACCAACTAACATCAGTGCAGAGATAAATGGGAGGCCAGAAAATTGATTTTACACTTGTGCTGTAAGTGTGGTCAAATGTTATAGGCCAGCACATCAAATAGGTTTCCAAAGAATTGCTGTGCCTGAAAAATAACAACATAAGAGGATGTGGTTAAATACAGCTTCATAATAGGTCTGATGTGTTCAGGGTATAGTAAAATATTTATTTACTCTTCCTATTTGTAATACTGTGTGACACGTTTGCATATCTATTTTCTTTGTGTTCATTTTATCTCAACATCCCTGACTCATTACTGTGACATGTACCCAGAACCATGTAGACCATGATTTATATTTTGTTCGATTTAAAATGTGTAGATTATGCTTAATAAAGGTACTTTAATTAAATTGTATTTTGTATGATGCCAATTTCACATGCAATTGTCATCCAGTTGAAAAATGTAGAAATACTATTTATTGAAACTATTGAGTTTAATGGGACCCACCGGAAGCGCGAAATGAATGTGTACCTTTCAGCTGTGTGGGGTTCCTTTGCCTTCTCCATGCCAGTAAGTTGCTATAATGTTCAGCTGGGACTTGCCATTTCTTTTCAGGTATTTCAGACCTCACTGTGGTTGAATAGAGTCAGGGGTGATAAATTGTGATACAGTGGATTCCTTCCCTACCGCACTAAAGGGTAAAGGCAGGCAATGACATTTTAAAAAGTCCTGGTGTGTTCTTGGCAGCTTAACAAGGAAGTCATAGCTAATATTTTTTTTTCCTTGTATAGACATTTAGGGCTGTTCAAGACCGAGATAGCCTTTCTTCACATATTGCTGAGCAAGTGATCGATTCCAGTGTGGACTGAAGGGTGAATGAATTCCAACTAAGTAAGGAGAGGTTGGGAAACTTAGTTCTTTCTTAAAGATGGCTCTACAGAGCAGCCGATGAACTCCACTCTGCCTCTTTTCCTCGTACTTATCCGTCCTGTGTCTATAGATTTTATAATCCCTGCCTTCACTATCCCAGTTTATTTCCTTTTATTCTTCTTTGGAGGAGAGGAGAGATTTTGAGCCATGCATATAATTCATACATTATTTTAGAATATGGGCGTTCTATGGAATTCAACTCTGTACACTAGGGGGAAAAAACACTTTGTCTAACTTCAAGTGTAATTTAAAAGAGAGAATACGATAGGCTGGTATTTTCAACAGTCACTTGCTAGCAGTTTCACTTTAAATGCATTATTTTATTTTACGCTTCTTGAAATCAAGATTGACTCTAAAGAATTTAAAGCACAGCCTTTATTTTCTTGGGTAGGAAAGCACAATGATGTAAAGAGTTAACTCAAAAAGTATGTTTAAAGGTTCGTGATTTTGATAGTGATAATAGGATTATGGACTTTGATAAATCCTTCAGGTCTTACAATTCTTTTCATAGTTGGTCTCCTTGCTTGGATTAAGCACCTGAGGAATCAAGGGTTATCAGGTTACATAAAGGTGACTAATTCCCTTCTAAGCCGGGACTGTGTCTGTTGCCTTCACCTGGTGTTAGCTGCCTCCAATCCTGGGCTTTATAGTTTTAGCCTTCTTGGCACATAGTTCCCAACTTAGGTCAGTGTGATGTTTTATGTCCATCTTCCTTGAGGAATAAAATGCCTTTCCCCAGTGTAAAAATGCACAAATAATGAAATACATTGTTTTCATATTGAAGCTTATACCATGAATCTGAAGGAATATGAATGAAAACAGAGATAATTCAATTTTATTTTCTTATAATGGTGACTCAGACTTTCATTTTGCAATGTAGGGAAAGTTTAACCTTTTCTTTTCCTCCTTTGTTCTTTTGTTCTATCCTTCCTTCCTTCCTTTTCCCCTTTCTCTCTCTTTCTCTCCCTTCCTTCCTACTTTTCTTTATTTCTTTTTTTTTTATTATTAAATCATAGCTGTGTGCATTAATGCAATCATGGGGCACTATACACTGGTTTTATGCACAGTTTGACGCATTTTCATCACACTGGTTGACAAAGCCTTCCTGGGATTTTCTTAGTTATTGTGTTAAGACAGTTGTATTCTACATTTACTGAGTTTCACATGTACCCTTGTAAGATGCACCGCAGGTGTAATCCTTAGTCTATGTCATTCTTTTCCTTTCACCTTGGTTCATTTTAATATAATTGAATTTGAAAGTCATTGACATATTTTCAGAACTGAATCACCTAATCTTACCTTAGAGATACAGATGCCAAGCTCAGAGTGGAGAATGACTTGCTCTAGGTCATACAGCTCAGGAGAGTCAGAGCTGGCCCTGGAAGAATGCGTTTCTGAGCCAAGAAGCTATGATTGTGAGACAGAAAGCAGCAAAGCAGTGTGATCTCTTTTTAAAATGTATAGAATGAAATCACATATATATATATATATATATTTTTTTTTTTTTTTTTTTGTAGTAAGAGCAACAAATTACCATCTATTTACTCTTTTATTTATTTAGTTCAATTTCAGATAGATATGAGGATACAAATGTTTATGTTACATTTCTGAGGTAAAATTCAAGTTCTGGTTGAGCTCTTCATTCAGGGGGTGTGCCGAACACCCTCATATTGTGCACAGTCGGTGTGATCCCAACAGTCACCCTTTCTCCTCCAAGTAACAGACTATACATGAGTTTTTCTTTCCTGTGCATGTGTAGTTGTTTATATATTTGTTTCATATTAGTATTGAGTACATTGGATACTTCTTTCTTCATTCTTATGATATTTTACTAAGAAGAATGTATTTCAGCTCTATCCAGGTAAACAAGAAAGACGTAATGTCTCCATCTTTTCTTATGGCTAAATAGTATTCCATAGTATACATATGACATTCTAATGCAAATGTCCTTGTGGTAAAAAGAATTTTTTTCTTCTGGGTAGCTACCTAGTAATGGGATTACGGGATCAAATGGAAGGTAGAGTTTTAGTTCTTTGAGAATTCTCCATCCTTCTTTCCATAGAGGTTGTATTAGGTTGCAATCCTACCAATAGTATGAAAGTGTTCCCTCTCTCCACATCCATCCCAACATCTACAACTTTGGGGCTTTGTAATATGGGCTTATCTCACTGGAGTTAGGTGATATCTCAGACTGATTTAATTTGCATTTCTCTGATGATTTGGGACTATGAGCATTTTTTCATGTGTTTGTTGCACATTCCTTTGTCATCAGAGAAATTTCTGTTCAAGTCTCTTGCCCACTTATAAATGGGGTTGTTTGCTGTTTTCCTGTTGATCAATTTGAGTTCTCTGTAGCACCTAGTTATCAGCCTTTTGTCAGATTTATAGCATACAACTATCTTCTCCCATTCTGAAAGCTGTCTGTTTGCTTTACTTCTTGCACTTTTAGCTGTGCAGAGCTTTTTAACTTGACCATGTCCCGTTAGTTTAGTTTTAACATTGCTACAATTGCCAAGGGGGTCTTCATCATAAAATCTTTTCCTAGGCCAATTTTGTCAGGAATTTTCACCTCTTTTTATTTTTTATTTTTATGTTTCTTTTTTTTTTTTATTATTGTTGGGGAGTCATTGAGGGTACAAAGAACCACGTTACACTGATTACAAATGTTAAGTAAAGTCTCTCTTATAATTGTGTCCTGCCCCCAAAAGGTGTGTCACACACTGTGCTCCCCACCCCCTCCCTCCTTCCCTCTCTCTTCCCCCACACCCAACCTTGTACTAGGTCATTAATTGTTCTCATATCAGAATTGAGTACATAGGATTCTTGCTTCTTCATTTTTATGATCCTTTACTAAGAAAAATGTGTTCCACTTCCATCCATGTTAATACAAAAGATGTAAAGTCTCTGTCTTTTTGATGGCTGAGCAGTATTCCATGGTATACATATATCACACCTTGTTCATCCGTTCCTGGGTTGGTGGGCATTTAGGCTGCTTCCACATTTGGCAATAGCTGCAATAAACAGTCTAGTGCAAGTGTCCTTATGGTAAAAGGTTTTTTTTTTTTTTTTCTTCTTATTTTGGATAAATGCCCAGTAATGGGATTGCAAGATCGAATGGGAGGCCTAGTTTTAGTTCTTTGAGGGTTCTCCATACTTACTTCCAAAAAGGTTGTATAAGTTTGCAGTCCCACCAGCAGTGCAAAAGTGTTCCCTTCTCTCCACATCCATGCCAGCATCTGTACTTTTGAGATTTTGTGATGTGGGCCATTTTTGCTGGGGTTAGATGATATCCCAGGGTGGTTTTGATTTGCATTTCATTAAGGACAATGAGCTTTTTTTCATATGTTTGTTAGCCATTTGTCTGTCTTCTTTAGAGAAGGTTCTATTCATTTCTCTGGCCCATTGATGTAAGGGATTGTTGCCTTTTTTTTCATGTTGATTAATTTGAGTTCTCTGTAGATCCTAGTTATCAAGCTTTTGTCTGATTCAAAATATACAAAAACCCTTTCCCATTTTGGAGGTTGTGTATGTGCTTTGGTTGTTGTTTCCTTAGCTGTACAGAAGCTTTTCAGTTTATTTGAGTCTCATTTGTTTATTTTTATTGTTGCAATTACCATGGAAATCTTCTTCATAAAGTCTTCCCCAGGCTGAAATCTTCAAGTGTTTTTACCCATGCTTTCTTTGAAGATTTTTGTCATTTCATACCTTAAATTTAGGTCTTTTATCCATCTTGATTCCATTTTTGGGAGTGGAGAAAGGTTCAGGTCCAGTTTCAGCCTTTTACATGTGGCTATCCAGTTCTCCCTGAACCATTTATTGAATAGGGATTCTTTCTCCTATTGTATGTTCTTGTTTGGTTTATAGAAGATTAGGTGGCTGTAAGATGTAGTTTCATGTTCTGGCTTTCTATTTAGTTCCAGATATCTATGTCTCTATTTTTGTGCCAATCCTGTGCTGTTTTGACCACTATGGCCTTGTAGTACATCAGTCTGGTAGGCTGATGCCCTTGACCTTATTTTTATTAGTAAGTACTGCCTTAGTTATATGTTTTGTTTTGTTTTTTTTCCTGGTTTCACACAAAATGAAGAATTATTTTGCCAAGCTCTGAAAGTACAATGTTTATATTTTAATAGGGATGTTATTGAATTTGTTGATTCCTATGGGAAATATAGACATTTTAACAATGTTGATTCTTCCCAGCCATGAGCATGGTATGTTCTTCCATTTGTTAATATCTTCTGTTATTTCTTTTCTTAGGGTTTTATAATTTTCTTTATAGAATTTCACTTATGACTATAGATGCAAAAATTCTCAAAAAAATCCTAGCCAATAGACTACGGTTTCTCATCAAAAAAGTCATACATCATGATCAAGTAGGTTTCATGCCAGGGATGCAAGGCTGGTTTAACATACGCAAGTTCATAAACGTAATTCACTATATCAACAGAAGCAAAAACAAAGACTATTTGATCCTCTCAAAAGATGCAGAAAAAGCATTCAATAAAATCCAGCACCCTTTTCTAATTAGAACACTGAAGAATATAGGCATAGGTGGCGCATTTCCTAAACTGAACAAAGCCATCTATGACAAACCCACAGGTAATATTTTACTGAATAAAGTAAAATTGAAAGCTTTTCCACTTAGAACTGGAACCAGACAAGGTTGTCCTCTGTTGCCATTACTATTCAACATAGTGCTGGAAATTCTACCAATACAATCAGTTAAGAGAGGGAATTAAAGGGCATCCAAATGGGACCAGAGGTCGTCACACTCCCTTTTTGCTGATGATATGATCTTATACTTAGAGAACCCCAAAGAATCAACCAGAAGATCATCTTAGAAATGATCAAAAAGTACAATAATGTCTCAGGATATAAAATAAATGTCCACACGTCAGTAGCCTTTGTATACACCAATAACGAAAATGAGAAGCTAATTAAGAACACAATCCCTTTCACATTATTAGCTTCAAAGAAAATAAAATACCTAGGAATATATTTATGTTTCATGTTTTAAATTTAAATTATTTATCCACTGAGAGTTAATTTTTGTCAATTGTGAGAAGTGTGTGTCCAAGTTTAGTCTTCTACACATGGCTAACTAGTTCTCCTAGAACCATTTATTAAATAGGGATTTTTTCCTCCAGAGCATGCTTTTGTTTAGTTTTTCAAAAATTAGATGGCAATGTGTGGCTGGGTACCCCTCTAAGTTCCCTATTCTGTTCCATAGATCTATGTCTCTATTTGTGCCACTATAGTGCTGTTTTGATCACCATAGACTTTCAGTAAACCTAAAGTCTGATAACATGATGCCTCCATGTTTTATTTTATTTCTTAAAAATGTATTGGCTATTCAGTCTTTTTTTTTTTTTTTCCTTGTTCAATATCAGATGAAGTACTATTTTTTTCAAGTTATTCAAATTGTGATATTGTTTTTTTTTTATGGGAATTGCATTAAATCTGTAGATCACGTTAGGTAGTATGGACATTTTAACAACATTGAGTCTTCAACATTTCATGGCATGTTTTTCCGTTTGTTAACATCTTTTACTATTTGTTTTCTCAGGGTTTTATGGTTCTCTTTGTAGAAATCCTTGACATCTTTTGTTAGATATATTCTCAGGTATTTCATTTTCTTTTGAGCTAGTGTTTACCTTTTTTGTTGGTCCTTTTCTGGTTTTAGAATCTGGGTGATACTTGCTTTGTAGAGTGTGTTGGGGAGAATTCTTTCCTTCTCTATGTTTTAGAATTTGTTATACAATATAGGTACTTGTTCCTCTTTGAGGGTTTGGTAGAATTCTGGTGTGAAACCATCTGTTTCAGGACTTTTCTTTTTTGGATGATTTTGTATTGTTAATGCAATTTTAGTACTTATTTTTTATATTAATTATAGGGGTTTTTTTTTAAGCTAAAATGTTAGGTTGTCCCTAAATAGTTATTAAATGGGGGTGCCTCTTCACACTCCGGAGATCTGTTTGCAAACTAAAACTAAAACTGTTGGGCTAAAATAAATTCTGTAGGCCCGAGAATATTGAGTTAGAGTATATATCTTTGGCTCTTCCCATGCACAGCCTTCTGAAGCTCCCTTTTGGGCCTATGGCATGTGATTCTCTGAAGGACAGCCTTATTTTCTCCAAGTTGGGTGGGATAGTGCTTGGGGGCAATCCTCTAGGTGCTCCTAGGAAGGGTATGACTCTCCATTAGCTCTTAAATCTACTTTTGTCCTAGTATCAGACCCCTTCAACACGTTTTAAAAGAACCTCATAGTTTTCGGCAGTCCCTGCTGTAAGTGATCAAACCACTGCAGATCTCCTCTCCCCCAACAACTGGAGGTGAGAAATCTTTGGGCCATCCAAATGCTCCCACCCAATTTTCTGCCCTGCTGCAGCAAAAATACCCCTCATGCAAAAAAATTTAAAACACAAGGGATTATTAGCTGAAATACTTGCCACAGCTGCTGGCAAGCTGGGGGACGGGAACCATGGCCTGCCATCTGATTCTCAGGCCTTCCTAGGCTGGGTTCACCTGAGACTAGGCTTGTCTCTGTCCATGTTGGCAGGGGAGAAGCTGGGATGAGCCACCAGAAGAGGTCTTTCAGGCACAGATGCCTGGCAGGACCACTCCAGAGGGCAGGAAAAAGGTACCTTCTAGCAGAAGGGATACCCAAGAGGGACCCCACCTTGTCAAAGTCAGTCAATAAAGCCACAGTTTCCTCTCTTGGTAGGGTGGCAGACACTCTCAGTTCACCACAACACACAATGCAGAGGAGCCTCAGAGACCCTGTCAGACATGTTAGGGGGTTAGGACCCACCTCTCTTTCCTTGAGGCCAGTTGAGGATCTGGCTGGTTGTGGTGAGGGGGAAAGTGTCCTCTATGATCCTTGGTTCCTCAGTGGGTTGGGTTGAAGTTTCTTTGCTGTTCTGGTGCCTGAGAGTGGGCCAGACCCTGCAGACTGCCTGGGCTGGCCAGGATCACATTCTGAATGTAGGAGTGCTGGGAGGCTTTTCTCTGTAGGGGGCAGCTTATAGAGTGACCAAAAAGAGAGGGAGGAACAGGCTATGGGTACAGGGCAGCAGAAACAAAGTTTGTTCATTTCTCTGCCAGGCGGGATGGGGACTCAGGAGGTGGAAATTCCTAGGTGAAGGAAAACTGGGGTTTTGTGACTCTCTCCTGTAGGATGGGAAATCTTGTTTGCTGTGAAGAGATCCCAGAAAAGCCCCCAGAAGGCAGAGGGGCCTCTCTTTGCCCTTTATTTGGTACTGGGTTCCTTTGCTTTGTATCTGTTCTCTGTTTTCTCCCTTCCTTATTTGCACCTTTGTTCATCTCTGTGGGGATGCTAAGCACTTTGATTTCTTCCTCTGTATTCAACCCCTCAACTTCAACAGGTGGAAGTTTCCTTCAGTCCAATTTTTCTCCTTCTGAACTGGAGCCTCTGGCAAAGCTGTTTTTAGCCAACCATCTTGCCGGGGATCCGGGGATCCTGTCCATTGACTATTTATTAATCATCTTTTATTTTTAAGGAATTAATTTCATTTGGAGCCAAAAACATAAGAAATGCTTTCTACGAGCTAGGAACTTATATTTATTTCTGGAAGCAAAGAATAAACAAGTTGTACAAAGGACCTAGTATTATATTTGTATAGATCTTGGTAATTTGAAATTTATATCATCTTCTTTAGGATTCACAAAAATCTCAAGAGATAGGTAAATCAGCTATTATTTTCCACCTGAAAAGCAGAAAATTGAGGTACAGATAGATACTTGAATAGTTAACTATTTGCCTGATCAGCATATGGTAAATTTCCTTCCCACTCTCATTATTTTAAAGCACTATATTTCTGACTGCAACATCTTTCGAATCCTGAGTAAGTGGGGAACCACAATGTATATTCAGATGAACAGACTTTGATGATAGAACAAGACCATTTATGCTACCTAAGTAGAAAGTGGTGCTCCAAAGCAAACTGTGACCTAAAGATACATCTTGTTTGGCTTATAAAGTATTGACTCTTGAAACATCAGTCCCTGATAAACAAAATCACCACATCATGCAAAAGTATTTATATTCAAGTTCTCTTGCTCAATTAGTGCATCTGACAACCCAGACTATTTCTTGCTTGGCCAAAAGTACTTGGCATTACGATGGCAGCCTCAGTCCTTTTGCTACGACTTGTTCTCCACAGTGGCTTTCTTTACTTATTTAATACTGTATCTGCCAAGCCCTGAGGGTGGTTGATAATAAGTTTACAAATTAATTCAAGTTTTAGTCCACTTGGTGGCTACTATCATTATAAATAATATACCTGTAGCTCCATTTTCTTATTTAGAATTGAACTCCTCATTAGGAGGAAAGAATTTAGCTTACTTTATACCATCATCTTTACTCTTATGTAGTTAAAAAAAACATATAGTGCATATTAGTTTTAATTAATTCATTTATTTTTTGGCTACCACTATACCTTTAAACCATTTACCTAAACATATTTCAAAATTTAAGTATCTCTTGATAAATTTTCTTAAAGATAAATTTAAGTATCTTTCTTGAATGTACCCAGGAATACCCCTTCTCTTCCTTATCTCCCAATCCCACCCAACTGTTGCCAGCTGTTCTAGTACTTTTACAGAGTCAAAATTGAGAACATCTTCTTTCATACATTGTATATGGGATTATTGTAAAGATTTAAATATAATAAATATTGTTAAGTGTATAGAAATATTCTTCATTACAGAACCAAAATAACTGAATCTTTAGAGGTGGAAATGTAATTAATCCTCCATCAGGAAATAGCTGCCCTTCAAAGATCCTTCTTCATTCTGAACAAATAGATATTAATTTTTTAAACCTTAAAGTTAAGCAACATTTTAGGAGATTGCATATGTAGGACATCACTTGCTTCTTACGAATTTTTACTATTCCTAGAGCTTCAAACCACTGTTTAAAAAAGTGTATTAGAGGGTCACCCCCTAATGGAATCTATTTTATACTTAAAGATATTCCGCTGACTGACTGCCCTCAGTTTATTTATTTTTATTTTTATTTATTATTATTATTATTATTATTTTTGCAGTTTTTGGCCAAGGCTGGGTTTGAACCTGCCACCTCCAGCATATGGGGCCGGCACCCTACTTCTTTGAGCCACAGGCGCTGCCCTGCCCTCAGTTTAGATCTTTGTATAATTTTTGTCCAGCTGCATTTTTGAAATGTTATTTTCATTAAATTCCAGATTCAGTATCACCGGTTTTTGCTGCAAATATGTGTTCTTTATGTGTTGTTACTTTTATGTTTTTGCTGAGATAGTGCTTCAAGCAGTGTTTTTGAAAATTTTTCCTAAAATAGCCATGAAGAAAATAAACTTTATTAAATCTCTTTATTCCTGAAACTAACTTTATTTTTCATCTTCTCATAGTTTCATCAAACTTTATTTTTCATCAAACTCATAATTTATTGTTGCAATGTTTTCAAATCTCTTTACCTCACAGCTTAGAAGATATTGCTCCATTTTGACCTTGCATTTAGTGTAGCTGATGAGAAGTGTAATATTAGTCTGATTCTTACTTCTTTTGGGTTACTTATTTCTGAACCCATGATTTTCTTTTTTTTGATATTATCTCTATGTCAGTTATTTTCAATTTTTTTTGTAGATCTGCCTGAATATGAGTCTTCTCTACTTTATTCTGTTATGCACTTGTGAAGCATTTTATCTGAAAACTTGTATCTATTAAATATTCTTTTATTATTTCTTTTTTTAAATTAATTTATAGCTGTGTACATTAATGCGATCATGGGGCACCATACACTGGTTTTATAGACCGTTTGACATATTTTCATCACACTGGTTAACATAGCTTTCCTGGCATTTTCTTAGTCACTGTGTTATATTCTACATTGACTAAGTTTCACATGTACCCTTGTAAGATGCACCATAGGTGTAATCCCACCAATCACCCTCCCTTTGCCCATCCTCTTCCCTCCTTCCCCTCCCTCTATCCCTTCCCCATATTCTTAGGTTATAACTGGGTTTTAGTGCTCATATGAAAACCATAAATTAGTTTCATAGTAGGGCTGAGTACATTGGATACATTTTCCTCCATTCTTGAGATCCTTTACTAAGAAGAATATGTTCCAGCTCCATCGATGTAAACATGAAAGAGGTAAAGTTTCAATCTTTCTTTAAGACTGCATAATATTCCATGGTGTACATATACCACAATTAATTAATCTATTCGTGGATCAATGGGCACCTGGGATGTTTCCATGACTTAGCAATTATGAATTGGGCTACAATAAACATTCTGGTACAAATATCTTTGCTATAATGTGATTTTTGGTCTTCTGGGTACATACCTAGTAGAGGAATTATAAGATTGAATGATAGATCTATTTTTAGAACTCTAAACATTCTCCAAACATATTTCCAAAAGGAATGTATTAATTTTAATTCCCACCAGCAGTGTAGAAATGTTCTCTATTCTCCACATCCACATCAACATCTCTTGTCTTGGGATTTTGTGATATGGGCTAATCTTACTGGAGTTAGATGATATCTCAAAGTAGTTTTGATTTGCATTTGTCTGATGATTAAGGATGATGAGCATTTTTTCATATGTCTGTAGGCCGTGGGCCTGACTTCTTCAGAGAAGTTTTTCTTCAAGTCCCTTGCCCAGCCTGTGATGGGATCACTTGTTCTTTTCTTGCTTATGTGTTTTAGTTCTCCATGGATTCTGGTTATTAAACCTTTGTCAGGGACATAACCTGAAAATATCTTCTCCCATTCTGAGGGCTGTTTGCTTGCTTTACTTACTGTGTTCTTGGCTGTGCAGAAGCTTTTTAATTTGATCAGGTTTCAGTAGTGTATTTTTGAAGCTGCTTCAATTGCCCGGGAGATCCTCCTCATAAAATACTCACCCAGCTCTATTTCTTCAAGAGTTTTTCCTGCACTCTCTTCTAATATTTTTATAGTTTTATGTCTTCAGTTTAAATCTTTTATCCAGTGAGAGTCCATCTTAGTTAATGGTCTAGGTTGTGGGTCCAGTTTCAGTCTTCTACAGGTCTCCAGCCAGTTCACCCAGCACCATTTGTTAAATAGGGAATCTTTTCCCCATTGAATGTTTTTATTTGGCTTGTCAAAGATTAAATAACGGTAAGTAGCTGGGTTCATCTCTTGGTTCCCTATTCTGTTCCATACATCTACCTCTCTGTATTAGTGCCAGTACCATACAGTTTTGATCTATCAATTTATAGTATAGTCTGAGGTCTGGTAGTGTGATTGCCCCTGCTTTGTTTTTATTTCTGAGTAATGTCTTCACCATTTTAGTTTTTATCTGATTCAATATAAAAAAGTATTATTTTTTCAAGATCTTTAAAGTATGACAGTGGAGCTTTAATAGAGATTGAATTAAAATATTTATTGCTTTGGGTAATACTGACATTTTAACAAGGTTGATTCTTCCCAGCCATAAGCATGGTATGTTTTTCCATTTGTTAACATTTTCAGCTATTTATTTTGTTAGAGTTTCATAATTCTCTTTATAGAGATCTTTCATGTCCTTTATCAGATAAACTCCCAAATATTTAATCTTCTTTGGCACTACTGTGAATGGAATAGAGTCCTTAACTCTTTTTTTCAGCTTGACTATTGTTGGTATATATAAAGGCTATCAATTTATGGATGTTGATTTTATAACCTGAGATGCTGCTGTATTCCTTGATCACTTCTAAGAGTTTTGTAGTAGAATCCCTGGTGTTTTCCAAATATACAATCATATTATCTGCGAA
>CAUYPK010050506.1:0-18004 GCA_963574355.1 Loris lydekkerianus
GATGGGATGATAATCTCAGTGGGATTTCTGGCATCTTTTGTTTTCAGTAATCTTCTGCAAATCAGGTTTGTATTCAGTTGTAGCCACTCGGAGACGGGATGACGCAGCCTGGGGGCGGGACTACGCGCTCAGAGATCTCTCTTCAGAGGTCCCTCCTCAGAAGCAGCATAACAAAATCCAAACTTGGCAAAGAGCCACAGTATACAAAATAATGATAAGAGGCAAAGAGCCGCATTCATTTTGGCTGGGAGCCGCATGCGGCTCGAGAGCCGCGTGTTCGCCATCCCTGCCCCAGAGGAACAGTTGCAACATGACTGCTTTTGGAGAAGAAAGTTGCCTCCATTTTCTCTCTAACACTTTGAGCCACTTCACTTTTTTTGGTGGATTTTCATCAGGGAAAACCCACACTGTCAATTGACACTCTTGGATTGAACTGGTAAATCCAGGTTTCATCACCAGTAACAATGTCAGAAACACGTCTAAACTTGCCTCTGTGGAATCTGACTAGAGTTTCTTCAACCATTTAACACAGATGGGCTTTTGCTCCTTTGTCAAAGTGTGAGGCACCCATCAGGATGAAAATTAGTGATTCAAAGATAATCACACAAAATTTTGGACATTGCTGGAAATTCAATCTGTAGTGCCATTTTGATGTCTTTAAATGTCATTCTATTGTTCTTGTGAACAATTTCTTCCACAGTGGCAATATTTCCCCAGTCACCACAGTTGCTGGATGCCCACTCTTCTCCTCATCTTTCACTGAGGTTCAGCCACTTTTAAATTCTTGAAACCCCCCAAAATTGTCACATGGGAAAGAATAAGGTCCTCGAAAGCCTCTTGCAAATTTTTAAGGCTTTAAGACTTGTTTAACCCACTTTTAAAATCATAAAAATTCATCTGTGGAAGTTCTCTCTTCCCAGCTCCATATATGCCAATTGTGTGCTGCATGGATGGACAAATGAAACCTCCCAGCAACGGGGATAAGCCCAGCAGGGGGAGACTTGCATGGGTGAATCAGAATGGACACCTCTGTCAACTGTGTTTCTTGGAAGTGAAATAATGGAGCTCAATATAGTCTGTCTCAAAACTTCCATAGTTACCTTCATATCATGGAAACAGGTCAGTTTTTCAAAACAGTATTAAAGTTTAAAAAGAAGGCTTAGGGGTATCAATCAAATCTAGTTCGTCATGGGCTGTCTAAAAACCTAGGCAGCATGAGCCAAAGGATAGCAGGACATGCTTTATATGTTTACTAGAGGGGTCCAGATGCCTCCCATTAACATATTAGTTAACACCCATTTGGAAGAATAGCTTGCAAGGTCTGTTTATGTCTAGTGATATATGGTGCCAACCTTTGGAGGGAAGCTCAGACAAAAAGAGAATCTTAATTAGCAATAATTGTAAGTTTGCATCTTTCCACGGAACTTGAGAATATGTCTGTTTTTCTTTTTCAAAAATCCTCACATTTCTTCTCAGGCTCATTTTCTCCACAGGGTTGTGGGTAAAGGTGTATTTCATTCTAGTGTGCATTAAATAGCATAAAGATCTATGGAAGGAGGCACTGGCTTGAAAACAGGCATTGAAAGCAGATCATATTTTAAATAAGGTACCACTATTTCCAGATTTCTTCTCTGCACCTTAGTTTCTCATTTGGAAATAATGAAAGTACCTAACTCATGGGGGTTACATGGGGTGAATGAATTTCTACAGGTAAGGCATGATGGAAATTATCTGGTTGGCTGTGGACCTGCTATCATCATTTCTGCTTACTTTGGGAAGGTTGTGAGAGGATCCAGAGGCAAGAGTTTGACCCAGTGAGCTTGTTTTCTTTCAGATGGTACTGATTCCCTATGCCAAGTCATGATTCCTTTTTGGGGTTATGTCCTGAGGCTTTTGGCACCACAGGTGCTTTTGTCTTCACAGTGTACATGCATAGGCAGAAGGAACAAGTATGTCAGTGATGGAGATGATTTAGTATGGAGAGGAAAAGACAATAATTTTGCAAACTGTGTAGTTGACTGGGTCCATAAATGACTTTTCAAAGATAAATATTTTTAGATAAGAAAAAACAGTATTGTTGATAAAGTTGTACTGCAAGCTTCGCACCTTAAGTTGGCATACATATGTGATCTTAACAATTCAGACAAAAGCAAAAATAAAAGCATTTAATTAGAGAAATTTAATGTGCTTTTCAGGGAACTGATAACGTTGATACCCTTCCTTCAGAATTCTCATGGAATGAATGCCCTTCTTTCAAAGTACCTTAAAATTCTGTCTCCAAAGAGGATCCCTTTAGGTTAATGCACTTTGCTTTTGTCTACTGTGATGCTGTTTTATGATAGCACTTTTTTGTGCTTTAGTGTTTGATGTAGGCTTAATTTTTCTCTTTAATAATTTAAAAGACCCAATTTATTTTCTTTAAATTTCAAATTAATATAAGCTACAAATTTTTAGGTTACATTGTTCTCACTTCCAGGGAAAAGTTCAAATTATAGAAAATCCCTTCACCCAGCGGGTGTGCTGAACACCCTCACATTGTGCACATTAGCTGAGATCCTGCCAATTGCTCTCTCCCCCCCAACCAATTGCTCTCCCTCCTCCCTTCTACTTCCTCTCCTCTCACCTTGCTAGACTATGTTTATGTTTTATCATTTGTATGGGCATGCACTTGTTTATATATATTGGTTTCATATTA
The DNA here is from genome assembly GCA_963574355.1 of Loris lydekkerianus. Lineage (NCBI taxonomy): Eukaryota > Metazoa > Chordata > Mammalia > Primates > Lorisidae > Loris > Loris lydekkerianus. The sequence goes on from CAUYPK010050506.1 coordinate 2,696, forward strand.
GTATTGAGTACATTGTATATATATTTTCTCCATTCTTGAGATACTATACTAAGAAGAATATGTTTCAACTCCATCCAGATAAACATAAAGGATATACCATTTCTATCTTTTTTTGTTGCATTCCAGGGTATACATATGCCACAGTTTGTTAATCCGTTCATGGGTTGATGGGCATTTGGGCCGCTTCCATGACTTTGCAATTATAAATTGAGCTGATAGGTATTGTCAAAAGCCTTTTTTGCATCAGTTGAGAGGATCATATGGTGTTTGGTTTTTATTTGATTTGTGTGGTGAATTATATTTGTGGATTTACATATTTTGAATCAACCTTGCTTCCCTGGGATAAAACCCATTTGATCAGGATGTATAACTTTTAAAATGTGTAGCTGTATTCTGCTTGCTATGATCTTATTGAATATTTTTGGATTGATATTCATTAATGATATTGGTCTATAGTTTTGTGTTTTTTGGGGGGTCCTTTCTTGGTTTTGGAATCAGGGTAATATTTGCTTCATAGAATGTGTTGGGAGAGGAGTCCTTCCTTTTTTTATATTTTGAAGTAGATTATACTATGTAGGTACTTTTCTTTGAAGGTTTGGTAGAGTTCTGAAACTATCTGAACTAGTGTTTTTATTTTTTTGAAGGTTCTGTATAATTGATGTTATTTCAGTGCTTGTTACAGGCCTATCCAAAATTTCTAATTCTGGTTGAGTTTAGGAAAGTGGCATGCTTCCAGGTATTGGTCTATTTCCTCTACATTTTCATATTTCTGGGTGTAGAGTGTTTTGCAGTACTTGTGGAGGATCTTTTGCATTTCTGTGGTATCTGTTGTTATTTCCCCTCTATGGTTTCTTATGGAAGTTATTAGAGATCTTACTTTTATATTTCTCGTTAGTCTGGCCAAGAGTTTATCAATTTTATTAATCTTTTAAAAGAAGAACTTAATGTTTTGCTGATTTTCTGAACACTTCATTTGTTTTCAAGTTCATTTAATTTTGCTCTAATTTTGGTTATTTTTTCTCTTCTGTTGGTTTGGAGGTTGAATTGTTCTTCCTTTTCCAGTTGTTTGAGATGGCTCAAGAGGTTTTTGACTACTTCTCTCTGTTTTCTTGATGAATGCATCAAATGTTATACATTTGCCTTATAAGATGTCTGTTGCAGTCTCCCGCAAGTTTTGAAAGTTTGTGGTTTCATTAAAATTTTGTTTAAGAAATGTAATGAATTCCTTCTTAATTTTTTCTGTGACCCAGCTGTTGGTCAGCATAAGGTTATTTAGCTTCCATGACTTTATTTGGATATGGAGATTTCTGTCATGGTTGAGTTCAATTTTTATTCCATGATGGTTCAAGAAGGTACAAATAATAATTTGTATTTTGAATTTGTTGATGTTAAACCTATATCCTAAGATGTCAATTTTGGAGAATGATCTGTAGGCAGATGAGAAGAATGTGTACTCAGTTTTTTTAGGACAAAATGTTCTATATATGTCTGTTAAGTCCATTTGTTCTAGGGTCATGTTTAAATCCATTTTTTTCTTTGGTTTCTACTTGGAAGTTCTGTTCAGCACTGTTAAAATCTCCAACTATTATAGTGTAGGAAGATACTACATTGTTTAGAACATTTAGGGTTTGTTTTATAAATCCAGAAGCATTAAGGTAGGGTGTATAAACGTTAAATATTCCAATTTCTTCATGTTGTATGCTTCCCTTGACAAATACATGGGTCTATCCATGTCTTTCCTTATTTTTCTTGGTTTAAATACAATTGTATCTGCAAATAAGATTGCAACTTTTGTTTTTTTTTGATTTCCATTTTCCTGGATTATTGTTTTCCATCCCTTCACCCTACATCTTATTTTTCCTTTCAGGTTAGGTGTGGTTCTTGGAGACAACAGATACCAGGACTGAGCTTTTGTATCCAGTCAGCCAGTCTGTGCCCCTTTAGAAGGGAATTTAAGCCATTCACATTTACTGAGAGAATCGATAGGTATAGTGGAGTTTTGGTCATCTCATTTTTCAGAGGCCCAGAGCTTGTTTTTATCCCTTTCTAAAAAATCCCTCCACTGTTTTGTGGAAGCTAGGCTTTGTTCCTTAAATTCTGGTTGTGTTTATTTTGGTGGTAGAACACTGTGCTGGTCATTATGAAGAATGGGTCGGTGGATTGGAGTACTTCCAGTAGAGCTTGTGTAGACATGGCAACTTTCTTCTACATTTACATGTCAGTAAAATATTTGATTTCATCATCACAAATGATACTCAGTTTATCAGGACATAGGCAGGATACTAGGCTGAAAATTATTTTAAGAAAGGTAAAGCCTGTTGACCATCCTCTTCTGGCTTGAAAAGTTTCAGCTGAAAGATCTGCCATCATCCTGATATTTTGCCTTTGTAGGTAAGACTTTTCTTATGACTGCTGCTTGCAGGATTTTTTCCTTCATATTATTTTTTTTCACATTACAGTATGTCCAGGAAAGTGGTTCTCAACCTTCCTAATGCTGCTGCCCTTTAATACAGTTCCTGTGGGTCATGACCCACTGGTTAGAAACACTGGTCTAGGAGATGCTTTATTTGGATTCCGTCATGCTGGGGTTCTGAAAGTATTTAATATCTACATTTCTATGTGTCTTGCAATGCTTGGAATATTCTCCACCATAATGTCTTAAAGTAGATTATCAGTTTTTTTGGACCATTCTCTTCTACTTTAGGACTCCCTATAGTTTAGATGTTTGATCTTTGGAATTATCCCATAACTCACTCAGGAAATACTCAGTTTTTGTTCCTTTTTTTTCTGTCTCTTAAAATGAATTGAACAGTTTGAAAGTCTTGTCTTCAATTTCTGTAATTCTTTCTTTTCCATGTTCTACTCTATTACTGAGGGTCTCTACTTTGTTTTGAAGCTTCTTGAATGCCTTTTACAGTTCCTTAAATTCTGCTATAGCTTTTCTCATTATGTCCATAACCTTGGTTACTTTATCTTTGATTCATTAAGTTTTTGAGAAAACTTTTAGACTGTATTTTGGATATTTATTTCCATCTCCTCAATTCCAGTCATTTAATTTACCATCTATAATATGAATTCTATTGCTGACATTTCAGCAATGTCTCTATGGATTATGTTTTCTGTTGTATCTCTTTTGCAATCTCTTGGAGGAGTTGATCTACTCTGATTTTTCATTTCACCACATTTCTTCTGCTGGCTCCTCCCACAAGTATTTTCAGCTTAAAATATTAATTATACTTTTTTTAGTTGAAATGATAGTTTGTCCCTGAATAGTTATTGATAGATAATCAAATGGGGGACCCTTAGGAAAACATTGCACCAATCTATTTGTCAATTAAAACTGGAGGAGTATGCTAATATGAAATCAATGTATAAACAATTACGTGCTCATAAGAACAAAAACACTAATATAGTCCACTTCAGGGATGGAAGAAAATGGGAGGGGGGAGAGGGCAGGATGTTTGGCAGAAGGAGGGAGGATGTGAGGCAGGAACTCACCTAATGTGAGGGTGTATAACACTCCCTGGGTGAGAAGCTCTTCTACAAATGGAACTTTACTCTGGAGGCAAGAACAATATAACCTAAAAATTATACCCTAATATTAAAAATAAAATAAAAGACTACCGGAGGAAGAAGACCAGATAAGGAGGCCCCACGAACTAGAGCTAACCATCCCTTCTCCAATGAGATGGAGTTTGTCATTGTGGCCTTTCCAATACAACCTCACAAAGGTCCCTTTCAGAGGTTTAGCTAGACTCAGAGAGCTCACTTAGTGAGATAGTGCAACCTGGCTCTGTCTTGGCGCCAGTCTGCCCTCTATCCAATTCTAAGGAGTCTTAGTATTTCACTGGAGTCTACCCTGAACAAAGAAACATACACCTTTGGCCTTGCCTCCTGCCAGCAATATCTGGAGGAATGGAATCCATAGATAGATGCCCTGAATCTTCCTTTCACTACTGCAATCCCTTCCAGTGCCTCTTAGACAAGAGTCAAACAAGTGGTGAACCTGCAGTCCCAGACAATGGTAGCCAGAGCATAAGAATATGTGCATGCTTCTGGCTGAGAGTTTCAGTCAAATTTTCTCAGGCAGTGTGAATTACACCCACACAAATGAGTCCCGCAGGCTTCCAAGTGGACAGAAAATAAAACTCTGCAGGCAGTTCTGTCTGAAAGTTCCTGTGGGGTTGGAGAATGGTCTCTTCTAGTGGAAAAGAGAGTCAGGAAAGAACACCCCTCTCCTCACCAAAGTCAGAACTACAGCAGCACCACTGTTCCCATGAAACTGCTCAGCAGTCCATACCATACCCTGGCTTCTTAGTAAACTTGTCAAACTCTCCAGCCTCTGCAGAGAGCAGTTCACCAGGTTACCAAGATAGGAGGAAGAGTGAACTGTGGTGTCAGGATTGTGGAGACAGAAAATGTGTTCAGTTTTTCCTCAGGTAGGATGAGGCCTGGGCTAAGAGGTAGAACCTCCCAGGTATAGGAAAACTGGGACTTTGTGGCTCTCTCCCAAGAGGTCACATGAAAAGTCTTTTTTTTTTTTCCTGCTCCCTGGCAGAAAGCCCACCACAGGGCCTCCTGGTTCGAGGATCTCTTATCTCCTTGGCAACAGGTGACTTCCAACTAATCACTCAGTACCTGATCTTTGTTATCATTCTTCCTCTTTCTTGGCCTCAAAATTTGTCTCAGTGGGGATGATGTGCACCTCAATTTCTTCTCCCTATGTTCAACTCCCTACTTGCAGCTTCTCTGAGTCCACTTCAGCCCTTCATCTCTGAACAGGAGGTTTTGGTGAAAGCTGTTTCTATTTAGCTATCTTGACTCTTCCCTCAAAATGCACAATTTCTTCAAATGCTTCCCAATCTTAAATACTCAATATTTACAGGATAGGAAAAAACTATGTGTACAATAGAGTACATTATGTAAATTAATTCTGAATTCTACTGAGAATAATATTTGTATGTAATATCTAGTGATGATCTTAGACATTTTTAACTTAATTTTTACTAAATCAGAATTCTATACATTTATGGGGTATTATGTGATGATTTGGTATACAATGTGGAATGCTTAAATCAAACTAACATCACCATCACTTCACTTATTTTTTGTGGTAAGACATTTATAATATACTCTTAGTTGTATTGAAATGCACCCTTGCATTGTGCATATTAAGTGAGATCCTGCCTTATTCTCTCCCTTAACCACCTCCCTCCCTTTCCCTCTTCTCTTTCTTTCTGGACTATCTTTGTGTTTTATCATTCATATGAATTTGTAATGTTTATATATAGGTTTCATAATAGTATTGAGTACATTGGATACTTTTTTTCAATTCCTGAGATACTTTACTAAGAAGAATATGTTTTAGCTCCATCTAGGTAAACATAAAAGGTGTAAAGTTTCCATCTTTTTTATGGCTGCATCGTATTCCATGGTATGCCTATACCACAATTTGTTTATCCATTTATGGGCTGATGGGCATTTAGGCTGCTTCCATGATGTGGCTGTTATGAATTTGGCTGCAATAAACATTCTGGGTCCAATGTATTTATTGTAAAATAATTTTTATTCATCTGAGTAGATACTTAGTAATGATATTGCAGGATTAAACAGCATCAACTTTTAGTTCCTTGAGAATTCTTCATACTTCTTTCCAAAAATGCTGTATTAGTTGGAAATCCCACCAGTAGTGTAGAAGTGTTCCCTTCTTTTCACATCCACGCCAATATCTGCAGTTTTGGAATTTTGTGATGTGGGCTAATCTTACTGGAGATAGGTGATATCTCAGAGTGGTATTGATTTGCATTTCTCTGATGATTAAAGATGAGAATTTTTTCTTGTGTTTCTTGGCCATTTATTTGCTTGCCATCTTCAGAGAAGTTTGTGTTCAAGTCTCTTGCCCATAAAGAAATGGAGTTGTTTGTTCTTTTCTTATTGATTAATTTGAGTTCTCCGTAGATTCTAGTTATCAGACCTTTGTTGGAATCATAACCTGCAATAATCTTCTCCCATTCTGAGGGCTGTCTGTTTGCTTTACTTACAGTGCCCTTAGCTTTACAGAAGCTTTTTAGCTTGATCATATCCCAGTAATATATCTTTGGTGTTGCTTCAATTGCCAGGGGGCTCCCCTTCATAAAATACTTTCCTTCTTTAATATGTTCACGTGTTTCCCCTGCACTCTCTTCTAATTTTTATAGTTTCATATCTTAAGTTTAAATATTTTATCCAGTGAGAATCAATTTTTATTAGGGGTGAAAGGTGAGGGTCCAGTTTTAGTCTTCTATTGGTCACTAGCCAGTTCTCCCAGCACCATTTGTTAAATAGGGAATCTTCACCAATGTATCTTTTTCTTAGCTTTATCAAAGATCAAATAACAATACGTAACTGGATTCAACTCTGGGTTCTCTATTCTGTTCCATATATCTACACCTCTATTTTTGTTCCACTACTAAGCTATTTTGATCATGATTGATTTGTACTATAACCTGAAGTCTGGCAATGTGATGCCTCCTGATTTGCTTTTATTTCAAAGTAATGTATTTGCTATTTGAGTTTTTTCTGATTCCATATAAAATGTAGTACTATTTTTTCAAGTTCTGTAAAGTATTACATTGGAGTTTTGATATGGATTGCATCCAATCTGTAGATTGATTTGGGTAGTATGGACATCATAACAATGTTGATTCTTCCAAGCCACGAGCATGGTATGTTTTTCCATTTGTTAACATATTCATCTGTTTCTTTCTTAGGGTTTCATAGTTCTCGTTACAGAGATATTTCACTTCTCTTGTTAGATAAATTCCCAGGTAGACAATTTCAATATCCCAGCAAGATTCAACCCAAATAAAGCATCTCCTAGAAACATTGTAATTAACTTTGCCTAAGTTAATACGAAGGAGAAAATTTTATAAGTGGCTAGATGTAACAAAAGCATTACGCACAAAGGGAGAAATATGAGAATGACTGTAGAAAACTTTTCAAGCCAGAAGAGGATGGTCATTGACATTCAGTCTTCTAAAACAAACCAACTTTCAGCCCAGCATTCTGTATCCAGCTAAACTGAGTTTCATTTGTGATGAACAAATCAAATATTTTACTGACATACACATGTTGAGGAAATTTGCCATAACTAAACCAGTACTCTAAGAAATACTTAGACTCATTTTCCATAATGACCAGCACAATGATTTACTAGCAAAATAATTCACCCAGAATTTACCAATCAAAACCTAACTTCCACAATGGTGAAAGAATTAAAAGTATCCATTGGACTTGAAAAACATGACACCCAGAACACTACCATAAATATCAGTTCTCTCAATTAATGTGAATGGCTTGAATTCTCCTCTAAAGAGGCACAGGCTAGCTGATTGTGTACCAAAACTCAGACAAGGTATCAGTTGCCTTGAAGAGATTTATCTCACCTCAAAGAATAAAAAAGGACTCAGGGTGAGCTGATGGACATCTATGGTGAGCAATGGAGTCAGGAAGGTGTGCCTTGCCATTGTCACTCCAGAGGCACCAGTGTCTCTGCCCCTGCCATGCATCACTTCCAGTAACTCCAAGGGGCTAGAGCCTGGTTCCCTGCAGTGAGCAATGGAGTCAGGGAGTTATGCCTGCCAAAGTCGGTCCAGAAAAGTCAGCACCTCTGCCCCCACTGCATATTGCCATCGACAACCCCAAGGAGCCGAAGCCTGGTTCCCTCTGGTGAGCAACAGAATCAGGAAAGTGCACCACCAACTTTATCCCAGGGGTATCAGTGCTTCTGCCCCTCCTCCCCCCACTGTCATGGCACATTTCTGTCTCCTGTGAAGTATGGGGCAGGAGCCTGGTTTCCTCTGTTGAGCAACAGAATCAAGAAACTGCACCTCTAAAATCAGAGTGGGGCTTCCGTGTCTCTGCCTGCTGTGCACTAACATGGTGCAGCATGTCCTTTTCTCCCACTAGTTCCTCTTTCCCCACACCCCCTGACTTCCACTCCAGTCATTGTTTCTGCTCTGCTGTCCAGCAGCCTACGCAATCCAGGACTTTCAGGGAATTACCAAACACTCTGGGCTCTGCAGAAGATAGTCCTTCAGACCACCAGGAGAAAGGAGAAGGGTAGACTGGGTGTTCAGAACTGGGGGAAAAATATTTGTTCCATTTTATGCCAGGCAGGATGATCCCTAGGCTCACAAGTGGGACCTCCCTGGAGAAGGCGATCTGGCATTTAGTGGCTCTCTGTCATGGGGTAAAATAAGACGTCTTTTGTTCCCTGATCACTCTCGGAGAGCCCACAGCAAGAGCCTTCAGCTTGGGGGAGGTGTCTCTCATCTTCTTGGCAATGGATTTTGTACCTGGAATTTGTTTTCTTGGGGTTGCAACTTGCCTCAGCAGAGATGATGTGCACTTTCTATCTTCTTTCTTATCTCAGCTCCCTATCTTCAGCTTCACTGAGTCCATTTTGTCCAGCATTTTTCCCTCTGGACAGGAGCCACTGTTGAAAGCTGCCTCTATCAGTGGTTCTCAACCTTCCTAATTCTGCAACCCTTTAATACAGTTCCTCATGTTGTGGTGACCCCCAACCATAAAATTATTTTCATTGTTACTTCATAACTGTAATTTGTAAATATATGATATTCAGGATGGTCTTAGGAGACCCCTGTGAAAGGGTTGTTTAACTCCCAAAGGGATCATGACCCACAGGTTGAGAACTCTGCTCTAGTCGGTCATCTTACTTCCTCTCATAATATTAGAGATTTTATTTCTATGAACTTCTTGAAATCCACCAGCTTGGACTAGTAGCCTTGCCCATGTCTTCCTGTACTACCTTTTTCTCTTTCTTATCCTTACTAGAGTAGCATTATAATTGACTAATTGCTTCTCTAGTTTTTCTGTTAGCTCTCTATATGAGCAAAGGCTGAATCATGTTGATTGCATTGTCCTTAAAAAGTTAGCTAGGTGCCTAATAGGCACTCAATAAATATTTCTGCATGAATAAAGGAATGAATGAAATGAGTGATAGAAGTATATGTCTGTGTATAGATAGTACCTAAATTGGAGGTGTGAGATTGCCATGTAAGCTTTTAAGGGTAGAATAGACTTACATTCACTTGTTTGATTTCCTTCCAAAATTTCTTCAAGGAATGTGGATTCTGAATTCTGTGCTATGGTTTGCTACTGTGTTAGTGAGTTTAGGGGCTCTGTGGGAAACTTTAACATTTTTTTAGTGAAACTTCCATTCTTGACATCTGTTGAATGTTGGGTATCCTTCTACCTCAAGGTAGTCCGTAGACTTATTATTAGATCATACTACACTCTCTTCAATTACATCAATTCTTAGAGAAGTTGTTTCTTTATTTTTGGAAGTTGTTGAAATAAAATGCAAGTACTAAATATAAATTGGTGTATCTAGTCTGGTTCGAAAATTTGAGAAGTTTTTCCATGACTAAAAGGAATATACCTCCCATTAGTAATCAGTTGCAGTTATTTAATAATAAAATATTACTACTTTTCTTTCAATTTATGTGTATTATCTTTTCAAATGTCTACTAAGTTTTTAGGACTCAAATACTTGAGACACTAAGAGCACTATAAACTGAAAAAGTTTGAGGATCTCTGCTTAATGGTAAAAATTGAAAATTAGAAATGAGGCCTAAGATGAGAAGATGCTAATTTTTTAAAGGTAGGATGCAGCTAGGATTACAGTTTTGCTACTGAATAAGGATTCAATTCCAGATCAGGACAGATAATTAAAGAGAGACCTTCAAGTGTAGTGAACATTTTAGTTATATTATTTTTTAATAGAATTATTGCTACTTGAATCTTAGTCTTATTTCCTCACAGGTCATAAAACTTTCCTGATTAAATAAGTTTTTGTTATACACCAATCAAATAATGTAGAACCTAATGATGTGACAGTGATTGCAAAATAAATGTTAAATATCCTTTAGAAATATGTGGCAGTGCCTTATTCATAGATTTTTCTTTTATTACTGCTAAAAATTTCTTTTTTCTTCCTTTTTTTTTTTTTTTTTTTTGTAGTTTTTGGCCAGGCTAGGTTTGAATCCTCCACGTCTGGCATAAGGGACCAGTGCCTTACCCCTTTGAGCCACAGGCGCTGCCCCTACAGCTACAAATTTCTAAAGTAATGCTTGGCAATCTTGTTTTATTGAATTTTACCTGAAATTTTAAAGTTTTCTTATTAGTCAAATTAAAGAAATTAATATAAAAGTGTCGCACATTGCCATGATTTTGGGTACCAAAATTAAGATTACTTTTTCTTACTTTACACAACCAATTTTTCTTATCTAAGTTTTAGCAAAGATCATAATTCAAGAGACTTTCAAAAATAAGATAATTCTGAATGCTGGATTTAGGTTTTAATGAAAATGCTGTTTAGCAACTTCATTTTTTCACAAGAGGTTTTAGATATCTCTCTAAAAGCATCAATAAAGTAGAGCAAATGTCCTCAATATTTGCTACTATGACATACATAGGAAATGTTTCCAGGGTCTACATTTTAAACTTGTGATTTTCTCTATTTGAAAAGAAAAAGAATATGCATGGCCTGGCAGAATCTGAAGGCAGTATTCTCCCTTGATAAATATCTTGTCCTTTTTTCTTTAGCACTGGAAAGTACTTTCGTCCTTTATTTGCCACTAATGCTTATGATAAAAAATTAAATTACTGTTCATCCTTTCAATATTTTTTCCTCAGAGGATTATTGCTGAAAAACAAACATTTAAAAGAAGATGTTGAAGGTTTAGTTTTATACACAGTTCTGCTATATTATTCATTGCAATGCATTTTTAATGTTAGAGAAAATATAAAATATATGTTAATTTCAAGAGTGAGACAGGAAGTGATCGAGGGAATGATAAATTCACAAAGGCTGGAGTTGTGTGCTTAATAAGGAAATGAGAAGGTTTCTCTCTTCTAGAGTCCGGCCTTTTTTCCTGCAGGTGGGAGGAAACTTGTAAGGTGTTTTAAATGAAAATCTCAAGACATCATCTCTAGTGAACACTCCTAACACTTCTTATTTGCAATTTAAAAATAGGTCACCAGCCCCAAATTATTATAAACGAAGATGAAAACTAAATAAACAGAATAAAGAAAGAGAAGCTCCATCAGCACAAATGCTAAAATTCTGCTAATTTCTGTATTGTTTGTATCTCCTCATCTTTTTATTTTACATTCCTTTATGAAATTTGTACTCTTGTTTAGAAATAATCCAATTGCTTTTTTTAAATAAGTGAAAAGATTTATGTGAGCATTCTTTTTCTCTAAACCTAATATTATTTTACAAGAACAGCTAATGAATAATGAGTTTTATTTTTCTTATGAATTATCAAGGCTAATGGTTTTCCTTGTCTCACAGTATTTTGAAATTCAGCAATTTATCTTCAGTCCAAAAGAACTAAAGCATCTGGTAAGGAAGGGTCTTACAAAATTCTTGCAACGTAAGAGAACAGATTCAATTTTATGGACTCTGTTTTCAAGCTCCCACAAGCTTCTCTGTTCCAGAGAGAAGAGTGAGAAGCACTGTTTGATGTAAATAAGAGGTAGTGAGAGCACATGAGTTCTAGTATGTTTTCTTAAATTTTCCAAAACCATATTGAATTTATTGTCATTGGAAAATACATTGAACTTGAGGAGGATGGATTTGTTAAAAAAAACCAAAATGAACAAAATTTTCATGTGGGGAATTGTCTATTCTTGGTTGTCTGAAAAATACTCAAGTAGTAATTGAGTCAGTGGTTTAAAAGAAAAGAATAAAAAAAGAAGACATCTTCTCTTCTACTTTTTGAGTATAGTTGGAAAAAAAGGGGAAAGTTACATGCCCTTAACCTGAGCATAGATCTTCTTATACAAAATAGTACACAATGCAGGTTTTTTCATGCAATGATTCCATGTTAGCAATTCTTTTGCCCACTTTCAACATTAATGCAAAACTGGAAGTACTCTTTGAAGTAAATGCAATTTTATTTCAATGCTCTAATAATGTACAAAATACCAAATACTTACTTTTAGAGTATTGCCTCATTGATTTTACTCTGGATATGTGTTTTCCATTTTAGTTTACCCATTTTATAATGACTGTCACCATAGCTACTAGTTTTTACCAGAATGAAAAAAAAGTATGTATTTTATAAATGATTCCTACAATAAAACCTACAGTGACTTATGCTAAAGAGGCTATACACTAACACTGAATAAATGAAAATGAAATTTAGATCAGCAGTCACAATCAGAGACTAACAAAGCCAATCAGCCCCAAATATGTTGTTTTGTCTTATTCATTTGTAGTTCATCTTCTTATGTACTATTGCTAAGGCCCCTAGATACTTTATTACTTTAAATTACAGAAATCTGGGATCCTTGATTCCATATTTCTACTTGAAAAAACATTGTTACTGTTGTCCAAAACTGTTCAAATTAAATCTGATAGAAAAGTGTGCTTTCTATAGAAAAGGAGTAGTTAAGGAGATTTACCTCACCCACAGCTTTTAGTATGGTCACAATTGCAATGTGATTATGCCTCAGGAGATGATGCTTATATAAGGACGAGATATTTGTTCTGGAAAGCAGTGTAATACCTTGTTCAAGACCCGTGGTGATCCTGACATTTGCTGGAGGTATGACTGCTACAGACAGAAGGGGACATTCTGTTTATGCCCTCTTCCCCCAATCCCTAGTATGATAGTACTAAGAAAGGACCTTTTGGGTGGTAAATAGATCATGACAGTAGAGCCCTTACATATGAGATTAGTGCCCTTATGCGGGCACCTTGTGAAGAGATCAGTATTCTCCCTTCCACCACTGAGGACACAGGTAGAAGGTGCTATCTGTGAACGAGGAAGCAGACCCCCACTGGGTACTAAATCTGCTGGCACCTTGACCTTTCCAGCCTCCAGAACTGTGAGAAAGAAATATCTATCATTTATAAGCTACTCAATTTATGGTATTTTGTTACAGCAGCCCAACCAGACTAAGAAAATGACCAAAAGTTGTTGATTTAAAAATCCCAAAGTTAATCTTTGTCATCTTTAAAATAGGATTTCTACAACAATTAATTGAAGTAATTATTTATATCTTTAATTACAATGTCTGATTTGTGAAAATTGCTTAAAAATATTGATGATGGTGTTAATGGTGGAATAACTGCACTTCACTTATAAACATGTCTTTCCCTTTTCCATCTCAAAACATTTATTTATGTTCTATGGTGGAATAAAAGTTAAGTTTCTTAAATATTTACTTTCAGATATATTAACCAAGTCAACTTGTCAAAAATATGTTCATCTTTTTTGTCAAGCATAGTATATAGCCATATGAGCTGTGCTGCAGTGTCAGCATCTAATAATATTTCAATCTTCTACTTACTTATCTTAGAAAAACACTCCTTTTTGCAAAAGTGACAAGTTTCTTTTTACCTATACAACTCATGTGTCATTTATAATTATAAAAATTACTTAGAACTTCTCAATAGTATTTTCTCAAAATAATTTTTTTTATATAGGTTTAATAGACTCTGGGCATGCATACATTTACATAACTGGGGCTCAGCATTCTCAGACTTGAGCACTGTAGCTCAGCTCAGAAAGAAGCAAAAATTCTGTTTTCTATTTATATACCGCTTTATGAGCTTTTTATGATGATTGTGTTCGGTTTAAGTCATAAGTCAGAATATAGTCATTTGCAAAGTTACTCCCGTCTACAGACTACAGTTAGAAGGAGGCAAAGACCAGATCTTGGGGTAAAGTGTCAGATTTGTACTAATTCTTCTTTGAGTCTTGTCCTTTGATGCAAGTAATAAAACACATTTGTAAAATTTAAGAAAATATGAAAATGAGATAAATAATAGAGCTCTGGAGTTATCTCCAAAACTCATCCCTCAATCCCTAGAAATTAATTAAATGAAACCCACTGTTCATTGTGTACATTTTATGTACTATACACAATACTATACACTTTAAAGGTGCCTCTTGTTTTATTGTCAGAACATTTAAGAGTGAATATTATTACATATGAAGTTCAGAGAGGAAAAATAACTTGTTTAGCTAGGAATGGCACTGAACCTATCTCTTGTGGACTCCAGGTGCATTCATTGCTACTTAACCACTGAAGTACTGATTGCCCCAGAGTGAGTGAGGTCTCAATCTTTGAGCAACTGGGGGAACATTTATTTATTTTTCTTGGCAGCTAGCACTGGACACCTTTTGGTAAGAGATGGAGCTTCATTTGGAAAACACTTTTTTAAAATATGCACTTGAATTTATTTTTTTATTTCAAATTAATATGAGGGTACAAATTTTTAGGTTGCATTGTTCTCACTTCCAAGGCAAAGTTCAAGTTGTAGTAGAACGCTTCCCCCAGAGCGTGTGCTGAACACCCTCACATTGTGCACATTAGGTGAGATCCTGCCAGTTGCCCGCCCTTCTCCACTGATCGGCCTCCCTCCTCCTCCATCCCCTTGGTATACTATATTTGTGTTTCATTATTGTTTGTGTGAGCAAATAATTGTTTATATATTAGTTTCTTTTTTTTTCATATTTATTTATTTATTTTTAGTAAGTCAAATACACATAGATCATGAATACATTCACACATATGTGGGGTACAATGTGCTGATTTTTTTTTAATACAATCTGTCGTGGTTAGGTCAAGCCAATCAACATAGCTTTCACCGCATTTATTTGATTAAAGTCATATTTATTTATGAAGGCTGTTTCTATTTCTGGAAACACCAAGGAATTCTACAAATGAAGAATTAAATTTCTTGTACAAAAGGTAGGAGTCTTAAGGTAATTACAGATTACTTTGAGTCACTAATCACCAAGATGTTTTCTCCATCTAAGTGGCCAAAAAGGGTCACTTTCAATGGGTCACTATTTCTAGCAAACCTTTTCCCAAGTCCACTATTCCCAATCTCACTCCTGTCTAAAATAAACAGCAAATCCCAGACTGCTGGAGTCTCCCTTTCATGGCCACTTTGGACAGCCACAAAACCATGAGTCAAAAACAGTTACAATGAATTTAAATAATAATTCTCAGTAGGAGAGATAAGGTTTTCCTATTCTACTTACCCTCCACATCATGATAAACTACCCATTAAAGCTATTCTCAACCATCATGCTCAATAATTTATATAATACTTTAGAAGGTTTAGTGGGTCTGTCAAAATCAGAAATAAAAAAATTAGTGGATTATTCCTAATTTTAATTCAATTTTGTTCATAATTTGATAAGATATTGATTTCAACTAAATTTCAATCTAATCAGAATTGCTGGCAGTGTATGTTCTATGCACCAGGCAATATAAATTCTC
>CAUYPK010050507.1:0-58910 GCA_963574355.1 Loris lydekkerianus
GCCCAAGAGTTTAAGGTTGCTGTGAGCTGTGATGCCACGGCACTCTACCAAGGGTGACATAGTGAGACTCTGTCTCAAAAAATAAAAATAAAAATAAAATATATGGTATGTGCTCTTTTTGCCTAGCTTCTTTCATGCAGCATCACTGTTTTGAGATTCATTCAAGCTGCTGTGAGTAACAGTCATCGTCTTTCATTACTTTGGCTAACATTCAGTTTTCTGGCTTATACCACCATTTGTTATCCATTCACCGGCTGGTAGATATTCTGGTTGCTTCTAGTTTTTAGCTATTACAAAAACTTCTGCTACACATGTCTTTGTGTGACCATCTATTTCTTTTCTCGTGGGTAAACCCCTAGGAGTGGAACGGCAGGGACATATGGTGACCCCCTCTGTTGAAGTTTTGAGGAACTACCAAGCTGTTTTCATATGACTGTGCCATTTTCATATTCATTATTCTTTCTTTTTTAAAATTACATAAGAAATAAACCTGCTGTCTTAACACTGTAATTGGGTAAATGAGGGGAAGGCCATGTTGATTCCTAGGATGTAAACACTCCAATTTGTACAACTAATCAACACATTGAATCCCATAATGGCATAAATGTACTCATGATCTATGTACAAATGACTTAATAAATAAATAAAAGGATAGATGGATAAACTAAAAAAAAAAAAAAAAAGGAAATAAACCTGCTGTTGTAAAAAGAAAATTAAAAATTTCAGAAGTGAAAGTTCCCTTTTATTCTGTCCTTTCCCTAGTTCCTCATACATATTTATTATTAAAAGCTTGGTATGTGTTCATCTTTTCTTTGCATGTGTGTGTGCATGTACATGTGTTGGCACATGGAAGGGCACAGACGTGTGTGCATGGAATTCGTTGAGCACTGTTGCTGTAACTCTGGCTTCACTCACTAATCAATGAGGCTTAGAGATTTTTCCTTGTCAGTACATGTAAACCTCAATCTTATAAAATGTTAATGAATATCCCTCTTCAATAATCTGGAGAAAAGTGTGTTGTTTGTTTGTAATTTTTTTTTTTTTATTAATCAAAGTTGTGTACATTAATGCAATCGTGGGGTACAATGTGCTGGTTTTATATACAATTTGAAATATTTTCATCAAACAGGTTAACATAGTCTTCACGGCATTTTCTTAGTTATTGTGTTAAGACATTTGTATTCTACATTTAGTAAATTTCACATGTACCCTTGTAAGATGCACTAAGAAAAGGTGTTTTTTAAATGGGTAGGTCCCTTCAAATGTTTAAGTTAATGTGACAATTGATGAAGCTCCTTTTTCTTCCCGTAACTGAAGAAAGGTTGCCTGTGGTCAAGGACTGTATTTCTTCCTGTTGATCCAGGACTCCCAAGAGCACTGTAGGCGTGACCTTCTGGAGAGAGAGACCAGTCAATGAAATTGTAATAGATGACTACAAGGTTCAACAGCTCCACTGTCACGTTGAGTCTCTACTTGTCTCAGATCTGTCAGAGCAGAAGTGCCTTTTGGGGCCCCCTATCTGGTCTTGTGCTTGGTGGCGAAGAGGCCACTCAAATCTAGTCATTCTGAAAGGGCAAAAGGGCTTCACCTCTTCAACTTTCAGCTTCAGAGATGAGTACAGTTAGGGGTTTCTTTTTATCATGTCAGAACCTACTCTCTTGCTTTAAACAGAAAATAATGGAATCCATGCTTGGTCAATTCAACAATTTTTTACTGTTTCCCCATAAGTGGGGTTTGTTTTTTGGTTTTTTTTGTTTTGTTTTTTTTTTTTTTTTGGCCTCTTTTAATTTCTTCCATCAATGTTAGTAGAACTACATGAAATGGCACCTCTTTGTCCCTCGCTCAGCTGGAAAGATATCTGGAAATGAATCATTTACACTTACATAAAATTGGGGTTATATTATAATATAGTTGTATACCCTGCACTGAACATAAACATGTTTTCATGTTATTAAATATTAATGCAAACGTTAAATGAAATAAAAATCTAATTGCTTTTTTAAACTCTTAATTGTTAATGACTTCGTAATATTTCAGGTATGAACATACCATCATTTACCTCATCGTTTCTCTACAGTTGAAAGATTTTTACCAGTAGATAAAGATTTTGGGGGTGGCACTAAGTGAAGAAAAGTTATAGAAATCATTCCTGATGGTAAGTAGAAATTAAGTTCTGGTGACAATTTTAAATTAAATCCTGCCTTAAAATATTTTTACTTATGCCTTCCTCTCTATTTTTGAATTAAATGTGCTAATCTTTTTCACTCTTTACTCTCAGACTTCAATCTTCTAGAAAATGTCTTACAAACTTTTTACTTAGTATTTGGTAGCAATTACACGTTACTTGCTAGTCTCGGACAAATGTGTTAGTTAACCCTCCACTTATGCTCAGCCTTTCCACAGGGGCCCTGAACATCACAGTCCATTTCACATGTAATGTTCAACTGTATGTCTGACGTGAAGAATAAATTAGAGACAGCACGATGTTCCCAAAATACCTCAAAATGCATTTCTTAAAAAGAAAAGAGCATTTTCTAGCTTAGCAAAACATAACATAATCATAGCTAAAATTAATGATCATTCTTTAGCATTATCTAACAGCCAGTATATTATTCAAATTCACCAAATGTACCTCCAAATTTTCATCCAGCCTTCAGTCTCTTTCTTTTTGGGTATCTTCTCATTGTAGCCACTTAGCCAGCGCTCTACAGAAGACCCCCTTGCTGGCCAGTGATATCATTTAGCTTGCTCCTCTCACCCTTGTATTTTCTGGAAGTTACATCTATAGGTTGGTTAAATGGCAGCTAACTATCTTTGCCTAGACTCTACCACAGGTGATGCTCCTAAATCAGAATGATAGTCCAAGGTTTGGACTATCTGGTTGATGCAATGATCAATCTTTAGAATAGGGGTATGGAAATCTAATCCAGTTGTTGCACAATTCTGGCTTTTATCTTGATGAGTGGAGCCATATTACTGTAGTTTTTTTTTGGTACCCTCTCAATGTCCAGATCTTATCAACCAGGCACCTACTGTCTTCAACACAAGTTGATAGTTCTTGCCTGGATCCACATTTCATTAGGAGTTGCAAAACTGTGGTTTCCTAAATCTATCATCCTTCTACATTTTGCAGGAATTGTTCTGTAAAACAGAGCTTTATGGGTGGCGCCTGTGGCTCAAAGGAGTAGGGTGCTGGCCCCATATACGGAGGTGGTGGGTTCAAACCCAGCCCCGGCCAAAAACGCCAAAGAAAATAAATTAAAACAGAGATTTATCTTGTCAGCTAGAGCTATTTGGTTACTTTCCCTTAAGTTATACAGTGTCTAAATAAGGAGTTGATACTACTAGCTGCCTCAAATGCGTTTCTTCTAGCTATCTCTTTTTTATTTTAATTGTTAAAATAAATAACAAAGTTATTTTATTAATAAAATAAATAATAAAAAAAATTATTAATAAAATAAATAATAAAAAAATAACAAACATTTTTTTATTTTTTTATTTTTTTAAATTGTTAAATTATAGCTGTGTACATTAGTGCAATCGCCTGTACCCCTTTTAAGATGCACCCTAGATGTGGCCCCACCCATAACCCTCCCTCCACCAAAACCTCCCCCCTCCCTTCCCCTTCCTTGCCCCTTTCCCCATAGTCTTGTGCTGTACTTGGGTTATAGCCTTCATGTGAAAGCTATAATTTAGCTTCATAGTAGGGCTGAGTACATTGGATACTTTTTCTTCCATTCCTGAGATACTTTGCTAAAAGAATATATTCCAGCTCCATCCATGTAAACATGAAAAAGGTAAAGGCTTTACCTTTACCTTTAAGGCTGCATAGTATTCCATGGTATGCACGTACCATAATTTGCTAATCCATTCGTGGGTTGATGGGCACTTGGGCTTCTTCCATGACTTAGCAGTTATGAATTGGGCTGCAGTATTATGCATCTCCTTAATACTGCACTTACTGAGCACCTGTGTTGTGCTCAGGTACTTTCTTAGGTATCCAGGATAGAAAGATGACTAACTCCTGATCTTAAGGAACCTGAAGTCTAATGACTTATATTCCATTTAAATTTGAAGCATTAGCTGTAAAGTCTGTGCACCAATTAATTATTATATTAAAAATATACTTTCCTTCATTTTTTATAGTTAAATGTAATATTTTGTTTTCAAATGCAATACCTGCTCATTACAAAAGAAATCTTACATAAATACCTAAGTCAGAAAGCAAATTTTCTGCATCTGTGTCATCTATTGTTTGCAACTATAGGATCTTTCACTGTGACCATAGTCTGGCCAGGGGTAGAGAAACAGTAAGTGGCTATCTTGGTATTAAGACCCTAGAATGTCTTGTCCTAAGAAGATACAAATAAGAAAGGGAGGTGAAGAAAACCTAGAAACCTGGCACTGTCAAAATACAAACATACATAATCAAAGAAAGTCCAAGTTTTCCTGTTGAACACTTGAAAGAAAGGAAGATTGAATGAACATAAAGAAGAACCATGAAATCCCAATGGACAAAGTAAATCCCCACCCCCACCCCCAAAAAAGTTCAGAGGATTTCCAATATAAGATAACTGACTAATTAATGGCATACACAACAGTGAGTCTAGGTTCAGACTGACTCTTTATATTCTGAAATCAAGGAATGAAGTAAGAAAAGCCAAAAGCCCCTCTGCAAAATGTTTCTATCTGGGTCAGAAGCCACCTAACCCTTCAGTGCTCTCTGGGACAAATGGTCAAAGGGGCCATTTAAAAAAGCTTACCCAAAGTATGCACTGTTCCCTTGGTAGCAATAAATAAATTACCTCTGGGACTAACAGGAAGGGAAAGAGCTGAGAGGGATCGAAAGATGAGAAGTAAAACCATTTACAACAGTGGTTTTCAAACTTTTGCTCAGGACCCATTCTTACTCTTAAAAATCACTACAGACACCAAAAAACTTCTTTAGATGAGTTATAACTATTGTCATAACACATTTTTCCCATAACAAATTACAACCACGAAAAGTTTAAGTATTAATAAGCTCATTTAAAATTATTGCATACCTAGTACATGTGGCCAAAAATAACATAATTTTATGAAAAATAATTTTTTGGAGGACCTGTCTCCATAGGTGTCTCATGCTCCTGGATGTCTTGCTGTATGTGCTGAGAATGCAAGGCTCTGATTTCTCTGTACCTAAGTTTTCTCATGGCATCGGCAGTTGAGCAGCCGTGAGAGGTAAGGTAAGGTCTCCTTCCAAGACAAGAGCAGGCTGCTCACTGCCTGCTATACCCTGCTATAAAAGGCAGATTCTACAAACTCAGGCTTCTTGTCCTGACATGCAACCCACTCCCTGTGTCAGCATATATCTAGCTCGGTCCTTGCCACCTCTGGGAGACTGGAGCTCACTGAGGGTAGCACATGTAAACATATGGACGCTCTGGCTATCGGTTTTGTGGTAATGAAGTCTTTCAACTCTGACACAGAAGTTTCATATCATGGCTCAGCGCCTCAATGAGTAGGGCGCCACCCACATACACCGAGGCTGGTGGGTTCGAGCTTGGCTCCAGCCTACTAAGCAACAATGACACCTGCAACCAAAAATAGCCAGGCGTTGTAGTGGGCGCCTATAGTCCTAGTTACTCAGGAGGCTGAAGCAAGAGAATTGCTTAAGCCCAAGAGTTTGAGGTTGCTGTGAGATGTGATGCTACAGCACACTACTGGGGGTGATATAGTGACACTCTGTCTCAAAAAAAAAAAAGTTTCATATCTTCTCAGCTTCCATTAAGCTGTGGTAAGATAACTTGTTAACCTGCAAATAGGGTAAAACTTCAGACATTTTACAGTTCTTGACAATGACTATATTTTCAACAATAAGAACAACAAAAAGATGTAATAAGAAAAGCAACATTAATATTTTTGCAAATCTATAATGTCTGGCTTAATAGAGGAGAGCTGTGTTCCCATGTCTGACTCAGTTTCTTGCAGTATGTTGTTTTGGTTGAAATATATGAAGAAAATCTGGCTTCATCCAGACATATAGTTGTAAAAGAGTCAATGCTGTGAAGCCACTAAAAGATCTCAGGATCTCAATGGTCTTTGTTCTACACTTGGAGAATTGCTGGTAAATAGTCATCCCTACAGTTTACATCTACATGAAGATGATTTTATTATTGGATAGTCTGCCTTTATGTGACATAACTATTTCATAAAATTCTTGCTCTGGAAGATGAAGTTGCAAATAACTTTGTCATGTTATGTTATTATTTTTACAATTTGTTATTTATTGTTTTTTACAAGAACTTTCTGAAAATCTTCTTACCCAAATATTTAACCACCAAACTTGCCCTCATCAGAGTACTAGGTCATTCATTGGTCTTATCAAAGACTGTTTATTCTTCAAGGCCAATTTCAAAACCCTTGTTTTGCTGCATCCCCAATCCTAAACTGTCATTTGATAAGCTTTGCCCAATCCCAATCAACCCTCAAAGCCACAATGAAAGACCCACTTTAAACTAAACTCTTCAACCTTAACAAATACCCTGTCTTTGACTCTCCATCCTGAGCCATTACTAAAGCACTGTCAGTATTAGTGACCTATTGCAGTGCCATACGCAATAAACTTGGTTTTCCTTTATAGGTAGATTAGCTGATAGTTTTTCAAGATATTTACAGTCAACAATGTCTTTTAGATAACTCCATCTCCAATACATAGGTCTCTGTTTTGAAAAACTAGGATCAAATCTTAAGATCATCTTTTCTGCATTTAGGAAGAGAAAGTTCTGGGGACTTTCATTACAAGGAGATATTTAGGTATTCAATTTGTCATTAAATTGTATATAACTAGGATTGTCATATTTACCAAATAAAAATACAGAATATCACTTAAATTTGAATTTCAGAAAAACAATAAACCATTTTAAAACATGTATATGTATTAAATATTGTACAAGTGTCTTGTGTTGTATCAGGCAGCCCTACATACAATCTGTTTTGTAGGAATTTTGGCTCCACTTCATCATTTTCCACTTACTTACTATTTGTAATCTTGAAAGGTCCCAATTGTTTTACAAAATTGAATAATTACCTTACTTCGGGTTGTTAGGCAAATTACAGATGAAGTAAGAAAAAAGCAAAATCCCAGGATCGATGGAAAAATTCTGACTACAACAAAGAATCCTGAAACTTCTGAGATGTTTAATTTTTAGTATGAAATTTGAAGGTTGCTGATATAACTACAGGCTAAAAATCTGTCTGTTACTGTAGAATGAAAGCTGGAATCCAACTATATAGAAAGAGAGTCATGGAATTATAGACACTGCACACAGTATGTTAAAATGTAGCTGAGAGACTGAGAAGGAGAAGTGGTGCTGAAGATGAGATTTATTACATATATAATAACAATAACAACAGGGAAAGCTTTTCATGTTTTATAAGCCCCAGATATTGAAATGATAGAAATCCTTAGTCTGGATTTTAGAGTGTAATTGTGTTATATCTTATGTTTAGTCCTATCCAACACTTGTTGAGGCTAATACTCAAGGCAAATGAAGAACAAGAACAATTTTCGAGCTGTTCTATCATAATGCTACAATTTTACGTAACTAGTATTTTTTAAAATTGATCTTTTACATAATCTAGTGACAGAACAAGACACAGTCATGTGTTACATAATGATGAGGATACAGGATACCTTCTGAGAAACACATTATTAGGCATCATAAGGTGATTTTGTTGTTACACGGACAGTATAGGGTGTACTTACACAAACCCAGACGGTATAGTCAACTACACACCCAGACCATACAGGGGTGGCGAACACGCCACTAGAGCCGCATGCGGCTCCCGGCCAAAATGAATTTCAGCTCTTTGCCTCTTATCATTATTTTGTATACTGTGGCTCTTTGCCAAGTTTGGATTTTGTTATGCTGCTTCTGAGGAGGGACCTCTGAGGAGCGATCTCCGAGTGCGTAGTTGAACTTGTTCGCCACCCCTGCTTATGTTGTAATGTGCAACTGTGTTTGCCAATTTCTCTGTGAGAAGAGCGCACAACTATTCAACCAAGTGTATTTCTTCCCTAGAAACTATTCAGAAATAAACATTTGTTTTTTTTGAGACAAGAGTCTCAAGCTGTCACCCTGGATAGAGTGCCGGGGCATACTAGCTCACAGCAACCTCTAACTCTGGGGTTCAAGTAATCCTCTTGCCTCAGTTTTTCTATTTTTATTAGAGATGGGGTCTTGCTTTTGTTCAGGCTGGTCTCAAACTTGTGAGCTCAAGCAATCTACCCACTTCGGTCTCCCAAGAGTACTAGGATTATAGGTGTGAGCCACCTCACCCGGCCATATTTAGTAATGAATTATGAAAAACTTTATCCATTGCAAGTACACAAGATCACATAAACTAAATATCACTTTATTTTGGTATTGGGAAAAGACAGTTTATCTATTTATTGAGAATTAAAAAAAAATTTTTCCCCTATAATTATCTTACTGTAATCTTTGAACATAGAATTACATTTTCAAAATAAAACTGATCTGTACATTTAAATCTCAGAATAAAATAACAACCCTTCATAGGCGGACTTTTACTTACTTCATAATGAAGCTGCAGGCCTCTTCAGGTTTGGTGAAAGCTTTCCATCGTGCAGTTGGGATTCCATGTCGGTCCATAAACTCTTTGGCAAACCTTTTACTGGACTCTAACTGAGCTGCTTCTGCTGTGGGGCCAAAGCATCGCACTCCTGCAGATGCCAGATTCCCAACAATTCCTATTGATGCAAACAGTAGCCTTAGGTGAATCAATGTCTCTCTGGAGGATTTTCAGATTTAAAGCAAATCAGCATTAAACTATTACCTACATTTATACCAGGCAGATAACTGCTGGCAGAGGATAGTAAGTTTTTAACGTTATCTGCTGGAATAAAAAAATACTACTCATGTTATTTAAATTAATTATATCTGAATATATGA
This sequence comes from Loris lydekkerianus, assembly GCA_963574355.1. NCBI lineage: Eukaryota > Metazoa > Chordata > Mammalia > Primates > Lorisidae > Loris > Loris lydekkerianus. The sequence goes on from CAUYPK010050507.1 coordinate 8,955, forward strand.
ATTATTGAACAGACAACACCATAGAGCAGAATAAAGACACATAAGATGTTTCCCATGGTTGCTAATTTGATATCTAACTTATCACACAACTGATACTTGGGGGAAAAAACCTAGAATCTCCAAATTTCAAGAAGGTAAAAGCTCTTTTCTCTATATATTGTTGTAAGGCCTTATTTGTAAAATGAATTGAATTGGGATGATCTTTAAACTCCTATTGGCACTGAATATACTGTAACAATAAAAAGAAATGAACCTTACCGGTAGCCAGAGGTGCTTCTGGCCCAACAAATACAAATTCAATTTTCTCATCTTTGCAGAATTGAGCAAGGGCAGTGTGGTCATTGATTGAGACGGCTGTGAAGAGAAAAACAATCCTCAAATACACTACGTTTAAACAACATCATATTTAACTAAAATGCTTTGTTTTTATTTTAGTATTCCTATTAACTGTTGGTTTTGTTTTATTGGTACAGATGATAGTTTCATTATATGAAATTCAGAGTAGAGTGAATTTGGCTAACCAAAAAAGCTTAGTTCTTTGCTATCACTGTAGCCAGTCAGAGGAAAATGTAAGTAAATTTCCCAAAGGACCAGAAAGTACCTTCTCAATAATTGTGTTCATGTCACCCATGTTAACTATATAACAAACCAAAAACACAACAAAGGATACATTCAGAAACCAGTCTCTTAATTCATTCAAAATTTATTGAAAATCTACTCTGTGCTCAGTGTAGTCCTAGGCACTGACATTGAGATGTTAATACAAACAGGGCCCCTACATTTAGGATGCTTATAATCTACCCTGGAAATGTTGGGTAATAGATATACAAATAAAAGATAGTAAACATGAAAAAAATAAGCAAACTTGATAGGACATGAATTGAGAAGCTATTTCTGATTGAGCTGGTAAGGGCCTTTTTGAAGTAAAGCTGTTTAAGAACTGAACAATGACTTCATTCACTCATTCATTTAGTCACTAAGCCTCACTTAGTCACCCTGGGTTGAGTACTGTAGAGTCATAGCTCACAGTAACCTCAAACTCTTGAGCTCAAGTGATCCTCTTGTCTCAGCCTTCAGAGTAGGTAGGACTACAGGTGCCTGCCACAATGTCCAGCTGGTTTTTCTATTTTTTAGTAGAGACAGGATCTCACTCTTGCTCATGCAATCCACCGGCCTCAGCCTCTCAGTGTGCTAGAATTACAGGAATGAGCCACCTTGCCTAGATAAGATGTGGTATTTGTGATGTACAGTAGTGCCTCCTTATCCTCAGGCGATATGTTCCAAGACTCCCACTGGATGCCCTGAAACCACAAGATAGTACTAAACCCTATATATGCTATGTTTTTCCCTATATAAGCATACCTGTGATAATGTTTAATTAATAAATTAGGCACAATAAGAGATTAATAGAACAGTTATAACTGTATGTCAGTATCACTACTCTTGCACTTGGGGTACTCTTTTACTTATCAAGTACAAGAAGGGTTACTTAAACCAAGTACCGAGATACCATGATAGTTAATTTTGTAACAGAGAGGACTACTAAGTGACTAATGGGTGGGTAGCCTATATAGCATGGATATACTGGACAAAGGGATGATTCATGTCCTAGGTGGGATGGTATGAGTTTCATCATGATACTCAGATGGTGTGCAATTTAAAACTTATGAGTTATTTCTGGAACTTTTCATTTAATATTTTTAGACTACAATTGACTGTAACTGAAACCGTGGGAACTAAAACCACGTATAGAAGGGTACTACTGTATATGGTTTATGTCCAGAAAGGGCAGTAAAGTTGCTTCAAATGGTACTTAAGAGATTTTTATAGCCTTACCTGCATGACCTCAGTATGGGTCAGTTCTTCAATGAACAGATACAATATCTCATCTCTAGAGCTAAAGATTCTAAGACAGCAGGTATTTTCTAATTTGCCCCTTTCTTATTATTTTTGGCTTTACATACATACATCTATCTCCTCCCAGTTTGTGATTTGTTGGGTGTTATGTTTTTCCATAAATATTATGTGCCACATAGGGAATTAAGCACTATGTATACAAGACACAAGAGTTCCTTGCCCTCACAAGAACGCCTTACATTCTAGAGCTTATTATATTCTAGTGGGGGGAGAGGAAGATGGGAAATAAGACAACAGAAAAATAAAAATTCAATAAAGATGGTAGAAAATGATGGTAAAGAAATGAGATGGTGGTTGGACACTTACTGTAGTCAGAAACTTTAGGAAAGACCTCATTGAGGAGCTGACATATAAGTTGCAATAACAAGAGTTAGGAGCAAATCACAGCAAGGAATGGAACAAAAACAAAGTTCAAGGCAGCTATCCGGGAAATTGGCAGGATAGCACGTAGAAAATACAGTGAAAAGAGAAAAAAGGATATAAAAGATAAGGCTAGCAAGGCAGGCAGAAGACAGATTTTAATCACTTAAAGTCATAGGGTTAAAATCTATTATGGAGTTAGAACTGTCAGGACTTACACATGCTAGTTCTGTTGAACTTTCCACTTCCAAAAATACATACCAGTATGTTTTAAACTGTATTAGACACTCACTGCTTTTTCAATGGATACGTTTCACAAGGTTTTAAAAAATAAGGAAATATCACATTCTCAATATAAGGTACCTTAAATGTGTAATATAGGCAAGTATTCTAATTACCACATAAATCTTAAGGTTAAGGAAAGCATTCATACTGAATATTAATCTATTATTATAATTATAAAAGAGAGATATTGTTGATGGTTTATCACTAACACGTTAATAACTGTTACTCCTTACTTTAAAACATGATTACCAGTATTTGAAATCTTTCCAGAGCAGGCAGTGCCTGCATTTCCTGGGGCAACCAACACTTCTTTGACATGATGAGACTGTGCAAGTTTCCAGGCCAGTGTATGTTCCCTTCCTCCACTACCAATTATAAGTACTCTGGCTGTCATTGCTGTCTGTAAAGCAGAAATTCAAAAGGGGAGGGGAACCTGCAGAAAGAAAACCAGTTTAGAATGTGCATACTTTAGAAATCATGAATTCTAAATATGACTAATCATTTGGACTCATACAAATGACATTTTCATCCAGCAATTCATTTTTGAAAAATTGGGGAATCATAATTTCAGCAATACATGACTACAGTCATATGGGTAAGAGAGATGTTTTAAAAAGAAGGCTGACCGTCCTAGAAAGCTAGTTTAAGGAGTCGAATAGTTTTATCTGATTAAATAATATTCTACGAATAATCTCCCTTCTTTAGGCTTCACTTTCAGAAGTTATGATCACAAACTTAAGTTGAGAAAAAATGAAATTCTGATGCTTTAAATTCAGACCCCAAATTTAAAATATCTGGTTTTAAACCTTGGGCTCTTATAGATAAGACCTTAAAGTCATCATATATTGAAATAAACATTGAAGACTGGGGTAAACAACCTTTATCTATAAAGGGCCAGATCATGAATATTTTCAGCTTTTGAAGGCTATCTGGTCTCTATCAATAATACTCAACTCTGGCCAGGTGTGGTGGCTCACGCCTCCTAGCCTCTGGGAGGCCAATGTAGGAGGATCACTCCATATCAGGAGTTTGAAGCCAGCTTGAGCAAGAGCGACACCCCAACTCTACTAAAAAATAGAAAAATTAGCTGGTCATGGTGGCACCCTTCTGTAGTCTCAGCTACTTGGGAGGCTTGGGCAGTTTGAGCCCAAGAGTTTGAGGTTGCTATGAGCTAGGCTGAAGCCATGGCACTCTAGCCTGAGTAACAGATTCTACCTCAAAACAAACCCACATACTCAACTCTGCAGTGTGTGTGAAAGCAGTAGTAGATAATACATAAATGGATGAATGTGTCAATATAAAAAAAAGTCTTAATTGACATACATAGACAGTGAGCCAGAGATCACTGAGTATCAGTGCTTTAAGCAATAGGAAGCCATCACAGGTTTGTTAACAAGTAAGCATTACTGTTTCAATAAAACTTTATGTATGAACACTCTAATTTGAATTATCTATAATTCTCATGTGTCCATGTGTCATAAAACATTTTTTCCTTTTTTTTTTTTTTTTAAAACTATTCTTATTTAGTGGATATGTGGCAGAAAGATTTGGCATGTGGGCCAGTTTGCTGACCCATGATTTAAGTAGTGCAGTATGTTGGAAAATTGATAGAGAAGGCAAAAATCAAACTTTAACATATAAGAACTAATTGAAATGACATTTATAAATAACAATATTTCTAGCACTCAGCAACAGTAAATCCTAACTTGTTATATTTTATTATTACTTTTACCTAAATTGAGACTTAAGGGATAGAAGTAGGTTTTCAAGTCAGTAATTACTTTAATGGAAAAAAAGAATGATTTACTAATTTTCAAAATGTATTTACTTACGCATGAAAGCAAACTGGTAATAGAAAAAAACTGAAATTAATAATTTCCTGCGAGGTGCTAGCATTACATATTCATAGAAAAATTAAAGCCGATAATGTAAAAAACATTTTCAGCCCTTACCTTGTGCCGAGTGCTGTTTTAAAATGCTTTTCATGAACTATCTAAAGTAATCTTTACAATAATTCTGAGTAATAATAGCAATAGTCATAACTACTACTACTACTACTAACTAGTATTAATAGTAATACTAGTAATAGTAATTACTACTATTACTAAAAAAAACACTTCATGCATAAGAAGTGGAGGCCCCTTACATAAATAACTTGCAGGAGGTCACCTAGCTAAGAGTGGGTGAAATGTGGATGTGGACTCCAGCAATGATATTTGATGCAGTTTCTTTTTTGTTGTTGTTGTTGTTTGTTTTGAGATGAGAGTCTCATTTTGTCACCCTCTGCCATAGCGTCACAGCTCACAGCAACCTCAAACTCTTGGGCTTAAGTGATTCTCTTGCCGCAGCCTCCCAAGTAGCTGGGACTACAAGGTGCCCACCACAACGCCTGGCTTGATGCAGTTTCTTTTAACAATTGAGATCATTAGTAACAGGAAGGGGAAAAAAAAAAACCTTGTTAAATTATAGTCTAAGAAAAAAAAAAAACTAACGGATAGCACATTTTACTTGAATGTATATCTGAAATAAATCTAGAGCAAACATTACATCTTTGGTTTGAATAAGAGCAGCGACATAGCAAAATTTTTCTGTTTATTAATGGATCACAGAAATAGCATTACTAAGCAGGCTGAAGGAACGAACCTATCCCAGGCGAGGTTAGGAAGCCTGTGCTCCAGGGGCAGAGTGCTTTGGCTTGGGTTGAGACCCTGGCCCATACTAGCAGGGAGACCGTGGGGGGTTTAAATAACATCCTTGACACTCAGTCATCAGAATGGGTGACATTAAGGAGAAAAAGAACCAGATAAGATACAGCCATTTCCGAAGATTTGTTTAATAAAATAAAGGAGAAGTCAACCACAAAGTGGGCCAAATAATCTGCCAGAGGCAAAGGGGACACGGGACGAAAATACAATAAGAATACCAATTTAGGGTTACAGCCTAGAAAAGCATAAAAACACAAAAAGGCACAGCTTACAAACAGGGAGATAGTGATAGATCCAACAGTAAAAAGTGAAAGTCACATGGCCAACCCTATCCACCGCACTTAAAAAATTAGACGAAAATTTCTACGGTCAAACCAGTCCCTACAGTTTCCATATTCATTCCATTGGCCTCCTGATGTTGAATGCCCCCACCCAAACCTAAGGGCACTCTACATAAAAGCCCAGAGGGGTTACGCACCGAACAGACCACCACGCCGCTCGCGCTGTCCGCTCGCCGGAAGTCGGCCCCCGGGGAATGCGCGGACGCCCCGCCCACCCCGCCGCAGGCGCCCCTCCCCATTGGCCGGAGTCCTGGGCCCTCCGTCCCGCCCATCCCTCCCGCTCTAGGGCGCGGCCTGAGACCTCTCCTCAGCAAAGCCACCGAAGCCTTGAAACGTTTATAAAGTAACGCATTAGTGTGCGGTGCCACGTATGGGCACCGTTCTTTGGAGATCCTCCTGAACTGTGGAGAATGGGAGCGCCATGATGTTAAAACCACAATTGTTTTGTGGTTTTACAATTTGTGGCTAAGCAATTGTGTGTTACTCACGAGGGTCAGAACTGATCAGCTACTAAGGACAAATCTCGTGACGTGCTTGGCTCCTGACGAGACTAAAATGCACCAGGACCTCTGACCGATTGCAAAGGGGGCGGGGAGAAAGACCAGATTACGGGATGACCCGACAAGACACGGCATAACAACGTGTGCTTCTCACGGTGGGGGGTATTGGTCTGGTTAGTTCTTTCTCAGATGCATCTCACTGACGAATCAGAACTTGGCGCCACCCGCAAACTTGGAGGCCCTGTGTCAAACACCGTGTTGCCCATTTTGCTCCCTTCCTTCGTGGCCTTTTATCTTATGTGATCAGTCATTACGGCAAGCTTCTTAAAGCACCCAAACACCGTTGGAGACTGACAACTTAGGCGGACATAGTCACCTCAAGAGAGACTTCTCCTGTAATGGCGCCTGCGTCAGACACTAACATGGCGGACATAGTCGTGCGCGGCGCAAACGTCAGCACCTCTACCCCAGCCGCTCAGAAACAGCGGAGGAGAGCGGGGCGGTGCTCATTGATTGGCCGGTCCGTGGAACGTGCCGGTCCGGGCGTTCCCATAGGAGCCAATCAGGAAGGCGAGAGATGGAATTGGCCGCTGCGCCTCCTCCCGAGGCATGCTGGGAGCCTGGAGGACTAGCGAGGAAGAGTTGAGAGAACGGAGCGGACGCCATGGCGACCAACATCGAGCAGATTTTTAGGTCTTTCGTGGTCAGTAAATTCCGGGAAATTCAACAGGAACTTTCCAGGTAAACGCCTCCCAGACTTTTCTGCTCCCAACGGACCGTTAGGGCTCCATCTAGCCTTCCATGACGCCTTTCTTCCGAGACGCTGTCGTTCCTCGGCTCAGGCCCCGCTATGGCCCCGCCTGGGCCTGGGATCCATTTTCCGGCCCCCCCACCCCCAACCTCCCATCCGCTCCCTTCCTTCCCCCGGAGGAACTTCGCCTTTTCCGAGGTAATCTTAGACTCTCCTTTAGAACTGTGTTAAGATACTCACCATTCTCCACGTCTGGTCCCCCCCTTGCCATTTAGCTACTTGTAGGCCTGGCTGTCCACCGAGGACGGGCCTGGTTTCTTGCTCAGCCCCTCCTCCGCCGCGTTTCCCCTCCCCCTCTCCGCCTCCGCTGATTTCGCCGGCCAGTGCCTATAACCGGAAAGGGTCTCTAACGGCCGTTTCTTGGGTAATCTTAAATCCTGTTTATTATTGCCAACTTAATATCGCTAGGAGGGTCTGGATCCATTAATTAGATTATTTGGGCCTTAGTATTCTGTTGTTTCCACTAGGCAGCATTCTAGTGGATCAGAGATTTAAATTAAAACAGCTCAAGTTGATATTCACTACTTTGACAAAATGTTAGAGTCAAGAATGAAAGGGAACTTTGCAATACTAATGATAAATTTCAGTGGAAGGTGGATTTTATGGATCAATATTTTTCTTGCTACCCCTGGCCTAATTGACAAATTTGACCAATGCATTATTGTTGCCGTTGCCGGTAGACTTTACATAAATTGAGCTTCGTTCCACGAAATTTGAAGGGGAAGGGATTTTCAGAGAAATGGTTGCTTACTCAAAAAGGAAAATACCATGGGTCATATTGCTCAGTGGTCGTTGTCTTTAAATATTTTTTGCATTATTTAAGATACTCATTTCTTTGAAGTACAGAGGTAGGAGAGAAACTTTGAAACGTAGATGTTCTGACTTCAGATGTTTGCTAATTGTACTTTAAAAGTTGAAACCAAGAGCAATACGTGAATTTGAAAGTCGGCTGGAAGACCAGTTGTAAATTTAGGGCCTAAAAGTGATGTAGGATTATTTGAGTGATGATATAGTATTGGTAGAATAATTATTTTTACAGAATGTGTTGTTTTTTAAATGCAAAATATATTTACTCACTGCATTGTTTTTCAAATTTTTGTTACATTGGTAGTGTTGTGGGATGAAAAGAGACCAGAGATAAGGGAATACAGTTTTTCTGATAACATTTAAACACATGGTTATATGCAGTAAGTAGTTGTGTTTGCTTTGTTTATATAGCTTTTTAAAAAGCCACTTTCTTTTAGAAAATGTTTCATTGTAGAAAATTTAGGAAGCATAACTAAGGAGAAAAGAAAAAACTGCCAGTCTCTGATGTTTTGATGTTTTCCACGTGTTATTTGTATGTTATGTGAAATGTGATCATCTTGTTTTATATTGATCATTTTTCCACCTGATATTGTGAACAAGTTTGTTTATCACAGTCTCAATGGGAGTTCTTCATGACTTCATGGACTTCCACTCCAGGAATATGTTGCTGGGTATTTTGATAGTTTGAAATTTTCGTTGGTTTTCAGTAATTGCAGTTAACATCCAGGTAGTTTTAAGATTGAATCATGATTACCATAGACTGACTTTTTACAGTCATAGTTTTCTGATTTTTAAAGCCATGATAATTATGTATGTATAAGAGCCTAATTAAAGAGTTTAAAATCTGGTGCCCTAGAAAGCTGCCTCAAATGAATTAGACAAAGCAGTTTATTAGTAGAAGAATATGCAACTTCTAAAATAACATGTAATGATATTCAGTCTAAAAACAAATTTTTGATTATTTTTCCTTTCAGTGAGCTATTTTTTCTTTTTTCCTCTATATTCTTTTACATAAATTAGTATGGGTACTGAGGCTGACATTTAGATGTTAAAATAAGTTATTTAAGTGAATGGCAAGAGCATGGGCTATGGTTTTGATTACTATTTTCACTTCTTAGTAGGCATGTTACCAGCAGCTGTGTTTCTTGTCTGTGCCTCATTTTTCTCATTTATAAAATAATAATAGTGGTGATCTTAAAGTTTTTTTAGGATTAAATGAGATTTTTAAAATGTAACACAATGTGACACTAGTCAGTACATGTTAATTATTATATGGTTCATTGCATTAGAAAACCAAGTGTTCTTTAATAACGTTTAGTTATTGAATTTTTTGTGTTTGATCATTCAGACTCTTATGAAGTGTAGGAACATAATTTTTTTTTGTTATTTTGAGACAAGAGTTTCACTCTGTTGCCCCAGGATATAGTTTCTTGGCATCTTAGCTCAGAGCAACTTCCAACTCTTGGGCTCAAGCAATCCTCTTGCCTCAGCCTCCTGAATAGCTGAGACTACAGGTGTGTGCCGCCACAGTTGGCTCATTTTTCTATTTTTAGTAAAGATAGTGGTCTTAATCTTGCTCAGGCTGGTCTGAGCTCAAGCATTGGCTTCCCAGGATTACAGGGGCCAAGCCACCTCACCTGGACAGGGGCAAAATTGATGTGTTTTCATTTGCTAAAAGTTAAATTAAAATTTGGACGGTCGTAGAAATTGCAAATGTTTGCAAAAATAATAAAAATGAGTAGGTGAATGACATGTTCTTATCTGTGTTAAGATTCTTTTGGCCCTGTGAATTGAAAATGTATTACCTGCCCATCCATCCTTTTAGTGTTAGTATAAATGAATTGTAATTTGTTGAAGTCTATGTGAGTTTTCTTGAACACCAGAAATTTCTTAATGGAAGGATTTTTGATAATTGGGTAAAAATTATATAAATATTTTTCTTTTTAAACTTTATGGTATTTGGTGACCTGAACAGAGGTCACAAGTTACTCTTTTTACTCGGTGCCTGTAGCTAACTTTCGCGTTCCTTGTAACTGTAGATGGTGATTGTGATTTACTCACAGATATGGCTTTATCGTGGCCATGATTTCTATCATAATGTTAGTAATACATTTTTCTTTGGATTTGTGATTGAGTTTTTACTAATTTTTCTTGCCTGAGAGAAATACAGTCTATAGGTAACCAAAAAGCCTCAAGTTAGATCTCTAGATTTAATTTTAAAAAGGGTGTATTTAGATACCTGTTTTAAAGACTTAGCTTTTACAGTTCTGAAAACTTTTAAGCAATTATATAAAGATGAAAATGTTCTAAATATAACTAATGTTAGAGAAGCATTAATAGCAAATATCTGAAATAGGGAAAAGGTAAAATGTCTGGATGATACAGTACCATACATGATTATCTTAGTTTATTGAATTATTAATAGTAATTTGTTGATTTATTGTATGGTGTGATCAAATAATAATGAAGTTTGATAACTTTTCATGTTAAGTGGAAGGAATGAAGGCCAGCTGAATGGTGAAACAAATACACCCATTGAAGGAAACCAAGCGGGTGATGCAGCTGCCTCTGCCAGGAGCCTGCCAAATGAAGAAATAGTACAGAAGATAGAGGAAGTACTTTCTGGGGTCTTAGATACTGAACTACGATGTAAGCCAGGTAAGTTGGAAATAATGAGTTGTCTCAAAATTTTAAGACTTTTCTTTAAATTTGAAGACTGATAATTATTTTTTGACTGCAGTGTATTTAAAATGTTTATTAAGTCTAAAATGTCAGTAAATTTAAGTTTTTGTTCAATGATTCACTGGAGACTGCCTTATTTAAATCCTGCTTCAAAAATAGAAGGTGTCCCAAAAGTCACCATACATACGGAAAATGGGACATTTTCTCATTCAGGGATGACTTTTGGGACACCTTGTCTAATTGTACTGAAACAAGAACAGTGATGTACTTGTTTACTTTGTTGGTAGAATATAACTTTTATCTTTATTTGATTTTGTTTTGATTCAGTTTTTTAATGCCAGAAATTTGAATGGGGGTTTTCATCAAACAATTGTGTTAATGTCAATTTTGGAAGGTATGTTAGCCTGGACCACATCTAGTGATTTTAAAAACATACGCTGAGAGGTTAAAGCCTAGAGGTTGTCTTACTTTTTGCATTCATCCCCAATTGTGTGATGAATGGAGGAGATTCGAATCATTGCTTGGATATTTAATTTTTTTGGAATTAATTAAATGCTGGATGTTGAGAAATGAAGTGTTTATGATTAGCTACAAAAATAATAGTTAACTATCTTCATTTAGTATTGGAATTAGATTTGTGTTTTCTTTCTTTCATAGAGTGTGATTTAAAAAGCACAGAACAATCTAACAACCTTTTCTATATTGAAGTTTAACTTAGCTAACTTTTGTTATTATGAAATAAGTAATAGCAATTTATTAGTTTTGTTTTGGCATGTGTCTGTTGGGTTTTTTTTTTCCCCCATAGTCTTTTTTTTTTTTTTTTTTTTTTTAGGCCGGGGCCAGGTTTGAACCCACCACCTCCGGTATATGGGGCTGGTGCCTTACTCACTGAGCCACAGGCGCCACCCTTCCCCATAGTCTTAATGGCTGAGATTTCTGATCAGTTTTTTCTAGGATCCCTAAGATTTATCTGATTTGATGTTGGCATTAAAGGAAATCCTATCTGCTTGCAAAGTGGAATATAAACTATTTTTTAGGAAATACATTTGGCAATGTTACAGAGAATTTCCTCCCCCAAATCATTCTGTTATTTTATAAAAGAGAAGCATTTTAGAAATTATTTCTTACTAGGTTTAAAAGATTTTTGGGGAAAAGATGTTATTTTTATTGGCGTGAAGTAGGTATGATAAGATAAAACTTGAAGTCTTTATTGATGCTTTTTGTTTATTATTCAGATATATTATGTGTTTGTATACTACCTAAAAACTGTTCACTAGCCTTTGCTAAAAGTTTACTATGTATCAGGCATTGTGTGATAGATTTTTCTTGTTTTAACTGATTTCATTTTCTGAGTCTGGAAGATAAAGTGTGTCAGTAATTTGACTAAGGCTGTTCATCTAGTAAGTGGTGGATCTAAACGCAGGCAGTTCTGTTCAACAGTCAGTGCCATGCTTCTGTATAAAGGGTTTAATATAGGAATCACACAAATTATTTAATGTGTTCTTAATAGAAATTGTGACAACTAATAACGTGAGATATATTGATTGATAAATGTAGTTTAAAAGTGATTTGCTACAATTTGAGAGCTGGAGGAAATCATTTTAATAGAATTAGGTAAAATATTATATCTTAATATAGTTCTAAATAAATTTTGGTGGTAAACTGTATTTTTAACCTAGGTTTTAGTTGTAGAAAGACATTGGAAAAGTGGCAACCTTCAGTATAAATAGATTGTGAAAAATACGTAGTTTATTTGGTAACTTTTCATTTAACAAGAGGTGTTATACTATGTTGTGTTAACATGAAATATAGTTCTCACATATTAAATATGTGTTAATATGAAATATTTAGATAATATAATTTGTCTAAATCTCCTTTGGACACCATCTTACAATTAATTTGTTACTTTCAGACATGAAAGAGGCCTCCAGAAAAAGTAGATGTGTATCTGTACAAACAGATCCTACTGATGAAATTCCCACCAAAAAGTCAAAGAAGCATAAAAAGCACAAAAACAAAAAGAAGAAAAAGAAGAAAGAAAAGGAAAAAAAGTATAAAAGGCAGCCAGAAGAGTCTGAGTCAAAGCCGAAATCTCATCATGATGGGAACATAGATTTAGAGTCTGATTCCTTTTTAAAGTTTGATTCTGAACCTTCAGCGATGGCACTGGAGCATCCTATGAGACCATTTGTCCCATCTGAGACCAGTGAATCCCCTGCATTTGTGCTAGAACCACCTATAGTATCAATGCAGGTACCAGAGCCACACATCTTAGAAACTCTGAAGTCAGCTGCAAAAACTACAGAACTGTCGGTTGCATCTACATCAGTAATCTCAGAGCAGTCTGTGACAGTAATGCTGGAACCATCCGTGACAAAGATCCTGGATTCCTCTGCAACAGCACCAGTGTCTACTACAACAGTGGTGCTTAAGTCATCTGAGCCAGTTGTAACAATGTCGGAGTATCAGATGAAGTCTGTGCTGAAATCTTTGGAGAGCACATCTCCAGAGCCATCAAAGATCATGTTGGTAGAGCCCCCAGTAGCTAAAGTATTAGAGCCATCAGAAACCCTTGTGGTATCATCAGAGACACCTACTGAGGTGTACCCTGAACCAAGCACATCAACAACAATGGATTTTCCAGAGTCATCTGCAACTGAAGCGCAAAGATTGCCAGAGCAGCCTGTAGAAGTACCACCGGAGATTGCAGATTCATCTAAGACAAGACCACAGGAGTTGATGGAGCTACCTAAGACCACAGCGTTGGAGCTGCCGGAGTCGTCGGTGGCCTCAGCGATGGAGTTGCCGGGGCCACCTGCGACCTCCATGCTGGAGTTGCAGGGGCCCTCTGTGACTCCACTGCTGGAGTTACCTGGGCCCTCTGCTACCCCGGTGTCCGAGTTGCCAGGGCCCCTTTCTACCCCAGTGCCTGAGTTGCCAGGGCCCCCTGCGACAGCAGTGCCTGAGTTGCTGGGGCCCTCTGTGACACCAGTGCAACAGTTGTCACAGGAATTGCCAGGGCTTCCAGCACCATCCATGGGGTTGGAGCCACCACAGGAGGTGCCAGAGCCACCTGTGATGGCACAGGAGTTGCCAGGGCTGCCTATGGTGACAACAGCAGTAGAGTTGCCCGAGCAGCCTGCGGTAACAGTAGCAATGGAGTTGACCGAACAACCTGTGACGACGACAGAGCTGGAGCAGCCTGTGGGGATGACAACGGTGGAACATCCTGGGCATCCTGAGGTGACAGCGGCAACAGAGTTGCTGGGGCAGCCTGAGGCAGCGATGGTGCTGGAGTTGCCAGGACAGCCAGTGGCAACAACAGCGCTGGAGTTGCCGGGGCAGCCTTCGGTGACTGGGGTGCCAGAGTTGCCAGGGCTGCCTTCGGCAACTAGGGCACTAGAGTTGTCAGGGCAGCCTGTGGCAACTGGGGCACTGGAGTTGCCTGGGCAGCTCATGGCAACTGGGGCACTGGAGTTCTCGGGGCAGTCTGGGGCAGCTGGAGCACTGGAGCTTTTGGGGCAGCCTCTGGCAACAGGGGTGCTAGAGTTGCCAGGGCAGCCTGGGGCGCCAGAGTTGCCTGGGCAACCTGTGGCAACTGTGGCGCTGGAGATCTCTGTTCAGTCTGTGGTGACAACATCGGAGCTGTCAACGATGACCGTGTCGCAGTCCCTGGAGGTGCCCTCGACGACAGCGCTGGAATCCTATAATACGGTAGCACAGGAGCTGCCTACTACATTAGTGGGGGAGACTTCTGTAACAGTAGGAGTGGATCCCTTGATGGCCCAAGAGTCCCATATGTTAGCTTCTAACACCATGGAGACCCATATGTTAGCATCCAACACTTTGGACTCCCAAATGCTAGCCTCCAACACCATGGACTCCCAGATGCTAGCGTCCAACACTATGGACTCCCAGATGTTAGCCTCTAGCACCATGGACTCCCAGATGTTAGCTACCAGCTCCATGGACTCCCAGATGTTAGCAACCAGTTCCATGGACTCCCAGATGTTAGCAACTAGCACTATGGACTCCCAGATGTTAGCAACCAGTTCCATGGACTCCCAGATGTTAGCAACCAGCTCCATGGACTCCCAGATGTTAGCTACCAGCTCCATGGACTCCCAGATGTTAGCAACTAGCTCCATGGACTCCCAGATGTTAGCAACCAGCACCATGGACTCCCAGATGTTAGCAACCAGCACCATGGACTCCCAGATGTTAGCAAGTAGCTCTATGGATTCACAGATGTTAGCATCTGGCACTATGGACTCTCAAATGTTAGCTTCTGGCACCATGGATGCTCAGATGTTAGCGTCTGGTACAATGGATGCCCAGATGTTAGCATCTAGTACCCAAGATTCTATGTTGGATTCAAAATCTCCTGATCCCTATAGGTTAGCTCAGGATCCTTACAGATTAGCTCAGGATCCTTATAGGTTGGGTCATGACCCCTATAGATTAGGTCATGATGCCTATAGGTTAGGACAGGACCCTTACAGATTAGGCCATGATCCCTACAGACTAACTCCTGATCCCTATAGGATGTCACCTAGACCCTATAGGATAGCACCTAGGTCCTATAGAATAGCACCCAGGCCATACAGGTTAGCACCTAGACCCCTGATGTTAGCATCTAGACGTTCTATGATGATGTCCTATGCTGCAGAACGTTCCATGATGTCATCTTATGAACGCTCTATGATGTCTTATGAGCGGTCTATGATGTCCCCTATGGCTGAGCGTTCTATGATGTCAGCTTATGAGCGCTCTATGATGTCAGCCTACGAGCGCTCTATGATGTCCCCTATGGCCGAGCGCTCTATGATGTCAGCCTATGAACGCTCCATGATGTCAGCTTATGAGCGCTCCATGATGTCCCCAATGGCTGATCGATCGATGATGTCCATGGGTGCTGACCGGTCTATGATGTCATCGTACTCTGCTGCTGACCGGTCTATGATGTCATCGTACTCTGCAGCTGACCGATCTATGATGTCATCTTACACTGCTGATCGTTCAATGATGTCTATGGCTGCTGATTATACTGATTCTTACACTGATACATACACAGAGGCATATATGGTGCCACCTTTACCTCCTGAAGAGCCCCCAACAATGCCACCATTGCCACCTGAGGAGCCACCAATGACACCACCGTTGCCTCCTGAGGAGCCACCAGAGGGTCCAGCATTACCCACTGAGCAGTCAGCATTAACAGCTGAAAATACTTGGCCTACAGAGGTGCCATCATTACCTCCTGAAGAATCTGTATCGCAGCCTGAACCTCCTGTGAGTCAAAGTGAGATTTCAGAGTCTTCGGCTTTGCCTGCTAATTATTCAGTGTCAGCATCAGATCCCTCAGTGTTAGCATCAGAGGCTGCCGTGACTGTTCCAGAACCATTGTTAGAGCCAGAGTCTTCAGTTACATCAACACCTGTAGAGTCTACCATACTAGCAGAGGAGCATGAAATTATTCCAGAGAGACCAATGACTTGTGTGGTGTCTGAAACTCCCATAATGTCAGCTGAACCAACTATGTTAACATCAGAGCCTCCTCTTACATCAGAGACAGCAGAAACATTTGATTCCATCAGAGCTTCAGGACATGTTGCTTCAGAGGTATCTATGTCCTTGCTCGAGCCAGCAGTAACTATTCCAGAGGAAGCAGAGAGCAGCATTTTGGAGTCACCAGCTTTGGCTGTCCCAGAGTCTCCAGCCATGGTTGTCCCAGAGCCGCCTGCTTTGGCCATTCCTGAGCTCCCTGCTGTAGCCATGCCTGAGCCTCCCGTCATGGCTGTCCCAGAGCCTCCAGTTGTGGCTGAGCCAGAGCATGTTACCATTCCTGTGCCAGTTGTTTCTGCCCTGGAACCTACTGTCCCTATCCTGGAACCAGTGGTGTCAGTCCTCCAACCTACTATGATTATTTCAGAACCATCTGTTTCTACCCAGGAATCCTCTGTGACAATTTCAGAGTCTGCTGTAAATGTCTCAGAGCAGACTCAGGTAATATCAACTGAAATGGTTATAGAGTCTACACCACTGATACTGGAGTCTAGTGTTATGTCCTCAGCACATGTTATGAAAGGAATGAATCTGTTATCTGGTGATCAAAATCTTGCTCCAGAGGTAGGTATGCAGGAGATACCATTGCATTCAGGTGATGAGCCACATGAAGGGTACCAGAAAAGTGACTATTATGAAAGTGAGCATGGAATAAATACAGACATTAATATAAATGATGATTTAATTGCTAAAGAAATGGAACATAATACAGTGTCTGCTGTTAGCACTGGTCCTGTTGGTGAAATTGGTGAAGAGAAAATTTTGCCTACCGATGAGACTAAACAATGCCCACTATTGGATACCTACCCTGGTGTCAGTGAAGCTGATGCAGGAGAAACTCTATCTTCTAATCCTCTTGCTCTGGAACTTGATGCAGTGGGAACTACTAAAGGTATTGAATTTATCACAGCATCTGCTCTCAGTTCAGTTAGTAAATATGATGTTGAATTATCTTTAGCTACTCAAGATACTGAACATGACATGGTAATTTCAACCAGCCCCAGCGGTGGTAGTGAAGCTGACATAGAAGGACCTTTGCTGGCTAAAGACATTCATCTTGATTTACCATCTAGTAATAACCTTGTTAGTGCAGAAGAACCATTACCTGTAAAAGAGAGTGACCAGACATCAGCACTTGCTCTCAGCCCTAAAGAAACTAGTGGAGTTGAAAAAGAGGCACCTCTCCCTCCTACAGAGATAGCTGATTCAGAATTATCTGCAAACATTGAGGCTATTAATGAAGCAGATTTAGTGAGACCATTGCTTCCTAAGGACATGGAGCGTCTTACAAGCCTTAGAGCTGGTATTGAAGGACCTTTACTTGCAAGTGAAGTTGAACGTGACAAATCTGTTGCCAGTCCAGTTATAATTAGTTTGCCAGAAAGAGCTTCAGAATCATCTTCAGAGGAAAAAGATGATTATGAAATTTTTGTAAAAGTTAAGGACACACATGAAAAAAGCAAGAAAAATAAGAACCGTGACAAAGGTGAGAAAGAGAAGAAAAGAGACTCTTCATTAAGATCTCGAAGTAAGAGGTCCAAGTCTTCTGAACACAAATCACGCAAGCGAACCAGTGAATCTCGTTCTAGAGCAAGGAAGAGATCATCTAAGTCCAAGTCTCATCGCTCTCAAACACGATCACGGTCACGTTCGAGACGTAGGAGGAGGAGCAGCAGATCAAGATCAAAGTCTAGAGGAAGACGATCTGTATCAAAAGAGAAGCGCAAAAGATCTCCAAAGCACAGGTCCAAGTCTAGGGAAAGAAAAAGGAAAAGATCAAGCTCCAGGGATAACCGGAAAACAGTTAGAGCTCGAAGTCGCACCCCAAGTCGTCGGAGTCGAAGTCACACTCCTAGTCGTAGAAGAAGGTCTAGATCTGTGGGTAGAAGAAGGAGTTTTAGCATTTCCCCCAGCCGCCGGAGCCGTACCCCCAGCCGCCGGAGCCGTACCCCCAGCCGCCGGAGCCGTACCCCCAGCCGCCGGAGCCGCACCCCCAGCCGCCGGAGCCGCACCCCCAGCCGCCGGAGTCGCACCCCCAGCCGTAGGAGAAGATCAAGGTCTGGGGCAAGACGACGAAGCTTCAGTATATCCCCAGTCAGATTGAGGCGATCAAGAACACCCTTGAGAAGAAGGTTCAGTAGATCTCCCATCCGTCGTAAAAGATCCAGGTCTTCTGAAAGAGGCAGATCACCCAAACGTCTGACAGATTTGGGTGAGTCATTTTTTTCAAGTTTAATGGCATTGTAATAGGCTAGAGAATGATTTAAACCTGAATTTTTTTCAGATCTTGAATAAAATGAAATACTTTGGGTTATTTTAGTGTAAATATTCTATCTTTAAATTTCTATGGTTCAAAGAGCTTATATTTATAAGAAAATACAGGGTTAAGTGTATCGTAATCAGCGTTATAAAGACTTGCTTTAGGGGCGATGCCTGTGGTTCACTGGGTAGGGCACTGGCCCCATGTACCCAGGTGGCAGGTTCAAACCCGCCCCGGCTGAACTGCAACAAAAAAGGCGGGTGCTACTGGGGAGGTTGAGGCAAGAGGATCACCTAAGCCCAGGAGTTGGAGGTTGCTGTGAGCTGTGACCCCACTGCTCTACCGCGGGTTATAAAGTGATATTCTGTCGCTAAAAAAAAAAAAAAAAAAAAAAAAAAAAAAAAAGATTTGCTTTAGAATTAGAATCAAGGTGTTTTCATACTTGAGTGTTTTATTTTGCTTTGGTCATCTTGCCATGATGAAAAATAGAAAGTAGCAGCAGATGTAGAGGTCTAAGTCATCAAAAACAAAGCTCAGATTGTTATATATGTATCCCGATATACATCTTGCAAATAACCCTAAAATAACAATGTTTCTTTTTTAATAAGTTAACATATCTTAAAATGGCATTCCAAAGCTTAAAATACTATAGAAGGTAATTCTGATCGGTATAGTTGATAACTGGAGTAGAGAATTTTGCATGGGGGGGTTATTTAACTGGGTGGGTGATTAGTCAAATAAGGTAAATTTATTAAATCATTAATTTTTAATAATCTGTTGTACTTTAAAAATAAATGCTTGCCCAGGTACAGTGGTGGCTTAAGCCTTTAATCTTAGCACTTTGAAAGGCTGGGGCAGGAGGATTGCTTGAGCTCAGGACCTGGAGACCAATCTGAGCAAGAGACCCCATCTCTACTGAAAATAGGAAACTTAGCCACACATTGTGGCACATACCTGTAGTCTCAGCTACTTGGGAAGCTGAGGCAGGAGGATGGCTTGAGCCCAGGAGTTTGAGGTTGTAGTGAGCTATGATGATGCCATTGCACTCTAGCCCCTGGCGACAGAGCGACACCATCTCAAAATAAGCTCCAATTTTTCCTAATTTTAAGTAGTGGTTACAGATGATTAAAACTTGATGGGATAATGCATAAGTACCTGCAATAAGTATGGATAATTTATTGTTATCTCGGTATATTGGGTACTTCCAGGTCAAGATTGTTTAAAGAAAAGGATATTTAGCCTCGGCGCCCATAGCACAGTGGTTACGACTCCAGCCACATACACTGAGGCGGGCAGGTTTGAACCCGGCCCGGGCCAGCTAAAACAATGAAAACCACAATAACAACAAAAAAAATAGCTGGGCGTTGTGTGGGTGCCTATAGTCCCAGCTACTAGGGAGGCTGAGGCGACAGAATTGCTTAAGCCCAAGAGTTTTGAGGTTGCTGTGAACTGTGGCATCATGGCACACTACTGAGGGTGACATAGTGAGACTCTTGAGTAAAAAAAAGAAAAGGATATTAAGAGTAATAAAGGAGAATCTGTATTTAGTTCAATAAAAGTTTTTGAGATTTTTTTTTTATTCAGAGCAAAGGAACATTATGTAATTCTAAAAGTGATGACAAGTTGACAGAGAAGACATGAGTAAAATGCATGTCTTTTTACAAAGTAGTAAAACCTTCCATAAAGGGCAGGATGAGATGATTACTATAATGTTGCTATAGGTGAGATATTAGAGTATGGTGGAGAGGAGAGTTAATTATGACTTAGTGGTAACTTGTTAGAAGAGATGACTCTTGAACTTGGACTCAAAAGAGTTCTTTAAGATGTCAGATTAGAAGAGTAATTTAAGGTTGTGGTAATTTGAAGAAGTAAAAGTTGGCTTTTGCAAGTTTGTGTCTTCAGAGTGTGTATGGTAGGGTGGTTATCATAGTTGTATAATGAGTCAG
This sequence comes from Loris lydekkerianus, assembly GCA_963574355.1. NCBI lineage: Eukaryota > Metazoa > Chordata > Mammalia > Primates > Lorisidae > Loris > Loris lydekkerianus. The sequence continues at coordinate 29,134 of CAUYPK010050507.1, forward strand.
CTGTTTTGTGTAGTATTTGAATGGGAAGCTCATTGTCGACTACTTTCTTTCAAATAAGGGGCCACTGCTTACCAACACTTTGAGCCAGAGTGGTTTGATATAGATATGAAAGAGATGAAAATTGATGCCTTCAGTTTTGTGAGCAAATAAAACTTTTGGTAATAAAAAACATACAGCATTCTAGGAAAACTGCTTCTTATATTTTTCCTCTTACAGATAAGGCTCAATTACTTGAAATAGCCAAAGCTAATGCAGCTGCCATGTGTGCTAAGGCTGGTGTTCCTTTGCCGCCAAACCTAAAGCCTGCACCTCCACCTACAATAGAAGAGAAAGTTGCTAAAAAGTCAGGAGGAGCTACTATAGAAGAACTAACTGAGGTAAGCTAGACAGAATTTGTTTTCATTCTTAAATGGATTATTCCAGTGATGTTGACTCTGGAGCGTGCCAAAACCCGAATTGTGGGCTGAACTGATAATGGCTGGCACCGAGTGGCCAAAACCCGAAATACAGATGTGGCAGCGGCAGAAGCTCTGTTTAGCAGGCCATTATCCGGGATGGCTAAGCTCCGCTAGCTAAAAGTTACTTCCCATTACTTTTGCTTTCCAGTTTTAGAAGCCAAACTGACTGAGGAGTGGGACGGTTCGTTTGAATGGAGGAGGTGTTGAGTGAGCAACACGCAGAAGCTCGCCTACAGTTTCGTATCCATTCACGACGAGTTCACTGATCGCCACGAGTGTACTACATATACGCAAAGACACAGACAATCTTCAGAAATGATCTTTTGCCACCGGAGCTTGGAAATTATTAAGACTAGCTGGCCATTGCCTGAAAGGAACTTCTTTCGCATCAACATTTCGGGTTTTGGCTGTTTGGTACCAGCCATTGGCGATAATGGCCGACCATTATCAGTTCTTCCTGCGGTTCGGGTTTTGGCAGTAACATATATATTTTAAACATACTTATTTTTGTTTTTAAAAAATTTGGTCTTTTCAATTGAGGCTTTGGGGGGCTTGTTTTATTATTAACTACTTTTTTGGGGGGATGCTGAAATATTGCTGCTAGAATCCAGAAATACCACACTGTTTCATATATTGGAACTTGTTATTGGCTAGCCTTATGCCAGCCTGCCACTGTCAATATATTCTGTTCCCCTTGGTTACAAGCTTGATATACTCTGTGTTTTTGGCTAAACAAGCTTTTTTTCTATTGTAATATTTTTGATTGATGATAGATGTGATGAATTCTATTGCTTGTATAGAGACAGGTCTACCCAAATTAACTCTGACCTTTTTATAAAGCCAGGTAATGGAGTCTGTTCCTTTGCTTCTTAGGAAGGAATTGACTTTGCTTTATGTGTCAGACCTCATGAATTGTACCCTCTCCATCATGCCTTATTTTTCATTTTTAACTTCTATTCATGAAGAGATTCAACCTACAAAATGTTACTATCTAATTTACTGCAAATATTTCCGATCTATTTTGCCATACATTTGAGGATCATAATGCTTCTTAATTTGTTTCCTCACTTAGATTTATTATAATATGAATTACAACTTTTTAAAAAAAATTAAGGACCTTGTAAAAGCTTATCTTGCTTATTTACCAAATCCAAGTTCTTTATCCAAAATACAACTTAGTATTTTGCTGTTTTTAGCCTCATTTCAGCCCTTTTCTCGCTTTTAAACCAACACTTAACTAGGATGATTTTTCCTTTCTCTACCAATCCCTTGTTCTTCACTATGAAAATCTGGCTTAGGACTCCTCAAGGAATATTTCTTGATTCTCTAACCCTGCCTGACACTATTCTTTCGTAAGCTTTTGTTCTTTTAGCACTTATGTAATCAGTTTGTATTATATCAGTTTGCACTTGTTATTGTGTTGCTCTGTAAAAGCGTTCTTCAATTATTTCATGTATATGTATTCTGTCTCTTGTACTAGATTGTAAGCTCCTTGGGAGCAGGGACCATGTCTTCTACTTTTTTTTTTGTATTCCCCAGACAGTGCCCAGTACAGTGCTTTGCACATAGTAGGTGCTCAATAAATGTTGTTGACTGACCAGCCAGAGTGTGTTTAAGTAATAACTAATAAGCCAGATTATTTATCTGTAACCTATCATTAATCTTGTTTGTTTTTAAAGTTGCTTTTATGTGGTTTTGAGTCTTCTTAAGAAATTACATGTTGTTCTACATTAAGCATTTAAGATTTATCTTCTGTTTGTTTTTACTTTTAAAGAAATGCAAACAGATCGCACAGAGTAAAGAAGATGATGATGTAATAGTGAATAAACCTCATGTTTCGGATGAAGAGGAAGAAGAACCTCCTTTTTATCATCATCCCTTTAAACTCAATGAACCCAAACCCATTTTTTTCAATTTGAATGTGAGTATTAGTGCTTGTGGATTGGTAAAACAGTACAACTTACGGAACTATTTAAATAAAACCCAAGTAGAATTTAGTTTATCAATTTTTGGTTTAAATGCTGTGAGAAATAATAAGCCTAATTATGTTCTTTCTGATTATTTAAAAAATTCAGAAACCATTTAATGTAGGTAATTGTTACATTGAGTTTTAATTAAGAAACACTTTATTTTTTAGATTGCTGCAGCAAAGCCAACTCCACCCAAAAGCCAGGTAACATTAACAAAAGAATTTCCTGTCTCATCTGGATCTCAACACCGGAAAAAAGAAGCTGATAGTGTTTATGGAGAGTGGGTTCCTGTAGAGAAAAATGGTGAAGAGAACAAAGATGATGACAATGTTTTCAGCAGCAATTTGCCCTCAGAGGTAAGTAAGAGGAATATTATGCTCTTTTTTTCCTTTTTTATACCTGAATCTGTCATTTTATTGTTATTTTATATCTGATTTGGATTCTGTTTCACTCTTCTTAGGGCCGGGTTAAACGGCAGGGCCGGGTTAGACGACAGATGAAACAACCCGCAGCTTCTCATTTGACAGTAACTCGATGCAATTCACTTTGTGGAACCAAGCCACAAAGTGAAAAGCATCGAATTGCCGAGAACAGTGTTATCACATCCCTACCCAACATTGGGCCCTCCTTGCACTTGTGGGAAGGTAGCCCAAGGTACAACTATTTAGCTTCCCGTTTTGCTTCAAGGCTCTATAGCTCTAGATTTTGGTGGTAGCAAATTTACTGGGTGGAGGGGTTGAGCGGAGAGAGGCAGACCCTCAGGTTCAACACAAGAACTGGATTGGAAAAGGTCATTATAGGCTGATGTGAGCATCTTAAGTACATAGCCCATTGCCCTTAATTGATGTTTTTATTTTTTATTTTTAACTATTTCTCTGGGTTGTTTGTCAGATAGCCTTTAATTTTAATCATTTTCCCTTGCCTGTGCTACCTTGGCCCTTTTGAATCTTGTGTTTAACCTAATGCTCAGCCTTGGTACTCCATTCCCTTCTCCTTCCCCTCTTTGCTACTATTAAAAGTTGGAGAAGTGGAATTCACACCTTGAGATTTCCATGAGGCTATAGTTGTAACTTGTCAAAATGACGTAGTAATAATGCCAAGTGTCAAAACAACCCCATTAAAATGCCGCCTGATTAAATAATGTGCTGCTAAATATAGTGCACATGAAAACAGCAAGACTGTATATATATGTAAATATATATATATCTGTATCTTTGTATGTATCTCTGTATCTGTACCTTTGCTGTATCTTTTAATAAACAGTTTACTTTTATTTAACTTGTTGTGCAAAATCACGCTTGGGGGATCTGGGAGGGTGGAGACTTACTAGGGGGAGGTGGGAGTTTTAAATGCTACTATAGATTAGTTGTCATCACCTCTTGCCCTTGGTTTCCAAAGCCCAGACATTTGTCGAAGGACTGGACTATGTAGTCAATGCCCATACAGACTTCTTTCAGTTCTAGGATATGTAGGTCAAAGAGAACTATACCTCACTTCAGGTTCCATTGACCATATCATCATCTTCCAGTAAACACTTCTAATTCTACAAATAAATTCTGTTAGAAAATCAGAAAGTGAACAGAACCCAAATCAGAAACCTTTTGATAGCAGCATTTTATTTTCTCCCGAGGCTATTAGGAGACATTTTTAACAATTTTTTTTTTTTAAGACATGTAGCATTTTGAAAGGGAAGTTCTTTACAATAAAGCTGGTGCTGGTGTTGATTATTAGCCTGTGCAACTTTAATTCACAGATGAACTATATTCACATTGGGTTCAACAATTGAAGGAAGTTATACTCACCAGTGAGGGAAGGATAGCTGGATTATTCAGTAATTTAGGTGAGACCTATTGAGTAGGTCTGTTGTAATCCCCAAATCAGGCTACCTCACATCTCAAGAGGAAAAAGCTAACTGATATTTGCAGATGACTTAATGTTCTTGTGGTAGCTCAGTGTAAACCATGATAAGGCTGAACAGACTTAACTTACAAATCCCAGTATGTATGCTTTTCATAACTGATTTCTTACAGATAAAGCACTTAACAGACTAGGACAAACCATAGCTAGGGAGAGTCATAACGTGAAATATTTTCCAGTAGAGTGAAGACTATAAATATTGCAAAGTTCCAAGGGATTTTCCTGAGAAGATAAAACGATTTTGAAAATTTTCGTTTGAACATGGGGAAAGTAAATCCTGATAACACTTCTGATTGAGAGTGTGTATTTGAAATTTAGTCTTTAACCATTTTCAGTCTTAACACTCAAAGTGTTATGTCTTAGCTTTATCTGTCATCAGAAGTTGTCAGATTTTAATTAAAGGTTGACAGTTATTCTCAAGATATCTGGGGTGGAGGGAACTAGATAAAATATACTTAAGTAATTATAAAATTATTTGAGTAAAGGAGTCTTGTGAAAATAGAAGAAAAATAAGTTCTGTTCAGAGAGCTAAAGTAAGTAAACAGCCTCTTTTTGGGAAAATACAGCTATTTGCTATGAGAACTCTTTAAGCTGCTTACTTAGAAGATAAGACTCGAAGATACAAATCAACTTTAATTCTAAATTTAAACCCCCCCCACAAATATTAGGGGGAAAAAGATAGGATTGTTTTGCTTTCAAATTTCTTGCATTTTTACCTAGCAATAATAATGTTAGACATATAAAAGAAATGTTCACAGTATAAAATATTTTGTTCTAGTTGTTTAGCAACCATTTAAATATATTTGTAAAGACAATGTTCTGTATATCAGTGTGAAATATCTTTGGTGACATTTTGTTGGGAATATTGGCTTTTATGATTCCCTTCTTAAGGTCTGAAATAAAGGCTTTTAGAGTAAAAGGAAGTTTTTTTTTAAATAGTCAACTACTTAACTGGATAGTATTTTTTTATTAAGTCTTCTTGTTTTAAATGAAGTTCGTGGTTCTCTAGTGCTGAGTGTTAAGCATTTAGGCCAAGGTCATAGATTTTTACCTCCATAAGGGCTGAATTCATTCTGCTATAATCCCTAATCCCACCAGTTGTCTGGCATGAGTGCTCTTTGACATAAGTATGAATGGATAGACAATATGGATGGATGGAGCAGCATAAATCCATATTCTTATGGGAAAACAACACATCAGACTGTGATCCCTGCTGCCATAGCATCGTCTTCCTACTCAGAAACCAGCCAGCATCATCCTCAGTAAGGAGAGACTACAGAACTTTGATCTTATTTGTGAGCATTTGATTTGTGAACAAAAAAAGTAGTCCTCAAGGACATGAATTTTTGGTAATAAAGTTAGGAAGGACTTATTGTGTAGATTTGAACATAATCATTGACATAAGTAGAGTGATGGCTCCATTTATAATTAATTACTAGTCTGGAGTTTTTGTGGATTTAATATCAATAATAAATGCTGTAGGCATCCATAGTTAGCTCCATTAAGGTTTAGTGATTGCTTAGATGTTATCTTTATTTTAAGCAGTTTGCTACCTTGTATTATTGAATCATATTTTCACATCCCAGTGTAACTAAAATTCTCTTAATTATAGAAGCTCTAAATATATGAAGTTTAGGAAAGCTAACTTCTTGGCATAAAATGAAAATTTTAATCAGAAATTAAACACTTAGGTCCTAGTACTGCTGAAATATGTAATGTACAGCCTTGTTATTCATTCTTTTCTCCCTAGATTCTCTTAGGTGCTTAATACTGAATTTCTCTAAGCCATTTAATAGGTTATCTGTTTTCATGTTATACTTTGTTTAGATTAATGTAAGAATTAACCCAGTAGATTTTTTTGAATGATATAATAAGATTCATAATTCACTTTTCAATTAAACACATACTAACTGGAACATTCTGTATTTACTGTGGCTTTTGTTTTTGTAGTTGTCTTTTTGCTCTTTTACATATGAACGGCTTTGTATTTCATTACTTTTTACTAACTGTCTTAACATGTTTTACATACAGGCTAGATGGTTTTCCTTTAGTTCTCTTTTCTAATGATTGAAGTTTTCATTTTATTTTTTTAATTTTGAGGTATCTGCAATTTCTGGTGTAGAAAATAGTTTTCTGGCTTATAAGAGTTATTTTCCTTACCTGATGCACCCCATTGTAACAATTATCTTTCAAAATTGTTAAGATGCTTGTTATATTTATGTAAATAGTTGGGTTAACAAAAGAGTAAATAGACTTAAAAGAATTTTTTAAATGAGAAATGAAGATATAAAAGGCACACATATAATAGAGGTCAAGAAATGCATGTTACATGGTACCTGTTGCATTATGAATTTTATTACACCTGGGACACATTTCTAGGTTTTAAAAATTGTAGTAATCTGCATTTTTGCTAAGGTAAAGAGATAAAGGAACTTTGTCAGTTTTTACTAACGTGAAAATTACAGATTAATTAGGATAGTTTAAAATTTCCTCTTTTAGAAACTTTCTGTCTTAGAGAAAATGTAATTAAACATTTCCCGTTAGAATACCTAGACTGTACTACGTATTTTTATACATTAGGTAGTGAGCCGATCTATAGTGTATCAGTGGAAGGAAATAAGATTTGTTATGACTTCTTAAGAAATTTTTTCATACAGAAATTTAAAATTATTTTTCCCAGTTTTTAGACGGGCTTTTTGCATCATTTTGGTTCCTATCCCACATTTCCTGTTTGTAAATATTAAAGTATGAGTAAGATTCTGAAGCTTCACTGTCCAATGTAGTGAAAAAGTCAATTTCTTCATCACAATAGCCATATTTCAAGTGTTCAGTAGCAGTCACCATAGACAGTTATATTGGACAGTGCTACTCTAAAGAGCAGCTGTGGGATTTTATGAGTGTTTTAATTATGGATACAAAACATCTGGTCTGACCCTTGAATATAACTGGTTTTGGTATTATAGTTGGCTTTTTAGGCATTATTCCATATTGTGAGTTACCTTGAAAAGCTGGAAATAGGATTTGGATGTAAACTCGTGAAGATCCTTAGAGGTTAAGATAATTTTGATTCATTCTATTTTGGGCATATCTTTTCATGTTTAAAAATAAGAAATTAATACACAATTGCTGTGGTAATAAATATTTTTTACAAGAACTTCCAGCTCATTTGCTAAGCCTGATGAAGAACAGATGAAATTTGTACTACCTCAGGAAAATAATAGTTGTCATTAAATATCAAGTAGCTATATTCCTTTCACAGTTAGATGTGATTTTAATGTGAAACATTCCTGAGACATCAAAGAAGTTCCATTTTAGAGATAAAAGATGAGGCATTTAGGTTACCTGCTTAATAAAGGCTAAAAAAAGAAAAATGTAAAGATATAAAACTTCTCAAGAAGGATGGGTTCACAAAGTTACATTCGTTTGCTTTCCACTTGGAAAGAATTAGTTTTATTCCAGAAAAGTCAGCATTTTTAGAGCCTTCTAAATACATCTTTATGAGTAATTTACTGTTGGAAATGGAGGGTTGGTATCAGGGCTTCTTCACAGTATTCTCCCAGATTTTAGCCTTTTCAGAATAAAAACCTCTTATTTATAACAAAGCACTCTAATGCTTAAGATTTATAGATTGCTGTGAAAACCAAAGTAAGCCTGAAGGTAATGAGACACATTTGGTGTGCCTTGAAAAACTGCCTTGATAATCTTTGGTAATCATCAATTTTAGGAAACATGTAAGGTAGGCCTAGGGGACATAAATTTTGGCCTGAAATATCTGTAATACCATTTAAGTATTAGGAATTGGTCAGAAGTAAAGTAGAAGTGAAAAGTGAGAATACAAAGTTTCTTAGTGTTTGAGTCATACTTTGCTTACCAGTGGTTCTCAACTTTCCTAATGCCCGATGTATTTTCATTGTTAACCTGTGGGTGAGAACCGAGAACCGCTGGTTTAGACTGACTAATTCTGATAGGCATTAAAAATATTCTAACTGGTGTAGGTGATTTACTAAATTGACTTAAGAAATTATGGTTTCCAATTCATGAAATTGGTAACTGTGTAATAAACAATTTCAGAAGAATTCAGTTTAATTTTGCTTTCATTTTAAGAAAGTATTGTATAAATCTATACTTCGTAGAAAAAAAACCTTGGTTTACCTAAAAGAACATTGTTATTCAGCAAGAGAACTAAGAATTATGGAGTGATTAAGGGGTTCTACGGGTAAGAAAAGAAAGATCAGTAGATCCTCATCAATGAGGTATAATTATTCTCTCAGTCATATAGTGTATACTGCATCTTATTTTTTAAAAAAATTTCATACATTATACATAAAGTCAGCCTCTACTTTTTGAAAAAGTGGCTGTTAACTGTTTACTGACTTAATATATGTCATGCAGTACCTACTAGTCATTTTTTATGTGTGAAAACAGCAAAACTTTCATGTCAGATAAGCATTTTACAATTATTAAATAACTCTTAAAATACATAGTAAGAGGTATTAAAAGCAAACATAAATAAATCAAATTGATCTCTTAATTTTAAAATAAGAATTCTAGATACTTTGTGGGTTTTTCTTCCTGTAGTTAAAGCTTCCACAAACATCCTGAGAATTTGCTCCAAAGATTACTTTTTAAAGAAAAAAATTATAAAATTTGCCTCTGCTTAGCATAAGGTTTTAAAGAGTAGACTATGAGCTTTGAAGAGGACCTACAACTTCAAACATTTAAAAGTGTTTCAGTTGATGTTTTTGACTTCCACAGAAATATTTTCACTTTTGGTAATGTATATAAACTGAAAACAAAAGGATCATTAATGTATATCTTGAGTGTATTTCTTGAAGAAACTGAGTTCTTAAAACCAAAGTATATGCATGCACAATAAGAAGACAACGAAAAGAGACGTGCTGATGTGTAAAGGAATGATCATAATGCTTTTTTACTTAAGTGTTTTGCTGCTTTAAACTGCTAAGGAGTATAAAACTTCCAATGGTTCAAAAAATTCCAAGTTTATTATAAATAACCTTTTGTTAATGAAAGCTAGAGATTTTTAAATTCTTAATGGAACATTTCATGATTATGGTTTGATGCCATAGAAAATATACTAAATTCAGTCAGAGTTTTGATTTGGTTCTGTAGCTTATATTACCTTGTAATTTACCTTAATTCTTCTTAAGGTTTCTTTACTTTTTTGATTCTTCTCCATATTTTATAAGATTTCCAGTATGTAAGACTATTTTGTTTTTGACGTATAGCAACTAAAGATACGAGGACTTTTCAGAATTTAGGGAGCTCTGGTAATTTGAGATAATTATCTATGTTTTCTTTCTTAGCCTGTGGACATCTCTACAGCAATGAGTGAACGGGCACTTGCTCAGAAAAGACTCAGTGAGAATGCATTTGATCTTGAAGCCATGAGTATGTTAAACCGAGCTCAGGAAAGGGTATGTAGCAGTATTTATTAAAACGAGAATTTCACTAATTAGATGGTTGAGGTGTAACAAAATAATTTACCTTAATTAGCTGGCTTATTTTAAATGAAAATGATTTGAGGCCTTACGATTCTGTAAATGTTAATTGCATACTATGTGGCAGGAACTATTTTTTTTTTTTTTTTTTGTAGAGACAGAATCTTACTTTTTTGCTCTTGGTAGAGTGCTGTGGCATTACACAGCTTACAGCAACCTTCAACTCCTGGGCTTAGGTGATTCTCTTGCCTCAGCCTCCTGAGTAGCTGGGACTACAGGCACCCACCACAATGCCCCGCTATTTTTTTGTTGTTGCAGTTTGGCCGGGGCTGGGTTTGAACCTGCCACCCTTGGTATATGGGGCCGGTGCCCTAACCATTGAGCCACAGGCGCCGCCCAAGGAACTATTTCTTGAGCAAACAAAATAGAACAAATTTCCTGCCCTTGTAGTTTATAGTCGATATATAAAAATCACTAAATTGTCCCTAAAAGTTTATTCTGGATTTATAGTATCTCAGAGGAAGTAATTACAAATCCAGGCTATTGTGACACGCATTAAGAGTGCATTTTTATGAAATAGGTAAGACTGGAGAGTAGGGATCCATTGTTATACGAGCTCTTTTGTACATTTTTTATGTATCTGTGATACTGAAGAATGAATATTAGAGCTATGTTTTTTAGTTGTTAGAGATACATCTAAAATCTTGCTATTAATGGGATTCATGGAGTTAACACACTACTTAACTTTAGAGGAATATTTAATTTTAAATTTGTAGGGATTGAATATATTGTTTTAGTTGAAAGTTTAAGCCTTTTTTAAAGTGAATTAAATTATTGCCAGTGGCATTTTAATCAATTAATAATATTATTTACTTATTTCCTTTCTTCAGATTGATGCCTGGGCTCAGCTGAACTCTATTCCTGGCCAGTTCACAGGAAGTACAGGAGTACAGGTTCTGACACAAGAACAGTTGGCCAATACTGGTGCCCAAGCCTGGATTAAAAAGGTACACAATATGTGCACACACAAAGGTGTTGGAGTACAAAGTTAAAAATTTTTTTGGAAATTGTTTTATTAAGAATGCATGAAGAAGCCAGTGACTCTGGTAACCAAAGTTCCTGAGTAAATTTGCTTTGTGTATATGCTCCAGGATGGACACTGAAGATGGATGGATTCATGAGACAATGGCAGATGTATAAATATGGCTCAAGAGCCAGTTTATATCCTGAGGTTATTTTTTTAAATTGTTGCTGATTTTGAGAGGGAGGGGTTTTTTTTTTTTTTTATTTAACTCTGGTTTGACCACTAATAGCATATTAGGTGCTCTTCAGAATATTCCCTAATTCCTGTTGGACTACTAACCTAATTATTTCAAAGGAGTGGTTCTCAAATTTTTCTTCATCATGGGATACTTTATTACAGGTTTATTTTGGTGGATCACCGTCCCCAAGAGCCCTCTATCACTCTTAATTTTCCATTGGTCTATTCCTTTGTCCTTGTCCTTCATTAGTTCCTGCGCCCTCCTATAAGATCCCTTCACCCCTATTCCTTACTCCTCTTGTGACCTCCAATCCCAGGTCAGCTGCTGGCTATAGCAAGTGATCGGGGGGGCCTTAGTATTAGCACTGCATGTGGTGATCTTGCCATATATTGGAATGCTAAGGGAGGATGGCTGGAGTGGGGTGGGCCATGCTGAAGGGAGGGGAATAGGATGGGGGTGGGGTGGTTAATCTGTGGACCACTATTTAGGCCCTGGTGGCCTCTGGTGATCCACAGACTCAATTTGAGAACCACTAATTTCACGGAAAAAAAAAAACCCTAAAACCATAAGACCCGAAACCAAGGGACAGAACGGACACGTTGCACCACGAAGATGTAGGTGCATCTGGTTTCAGGTTCCTGCATTGAGACCTGTGACCTCCACCTATGGCTACCTCATCATTAGGTGGTTGAGGAAGGCATTCTGACGAAATGTGTTCTGGTAAAGGGACGAACCTTGCTTGGTGAGCTTAGTGACAAGAAATTTGTTTCAGGAGTATTGGCAGCATGCATAGCAGTCTGAAACTGAGAGGCTGCGTGGTCTAATGGATTGGGAAGGTTTCTTTATCCAGTTGTACTCCTGGCTCCTTGTGTGATCGTGGGCAAGTAATTCTTTGGAATTTCAAAGTCTCCCAAGTGTCAAGTGGAGACGGGTCCTTACTACTGCCTCAGAGAATGGTAATCAATAATGTGATGGTTATCTAGGGAGAGTTGCTATGAGTGCCAGTGAATGAGGTGGATTTAAAAAAAAAAAAAAAAGAGATTGGTTGCTTTGGACTATTTAATCTCCATTATAACATTTCATTTCTGAGAGTTTTATCTCTGATCATCTTAAATGAAAATGAAACACTCATTTTGTTTGCCTTTTGGGGGGCAAGCATTTCGGGGCAATAATTTCAATAATATACGTATAGAGAGTAAAAAATTAGAATTTATGTAGCTTGCAGGGGGTGGTATTGGAAAAAGTGATAATCTAGTAAAATATTGATAGTTTGTGATTAGTTTTGGACTAATATAGTTAAAAATGAGAATGATTTATGTATTTGAAAAATGGCTTTCAGGTGAGAGTGGGAAGAATTACAAATGTATATTTAATTCTTTACTATTTTAATTCTTTAATACTATTTAGTCTTGAACAGTACTCTATCATTTCAAGAAGTTAAAACTAGAAGTTCTCGGGTGTTTAGGCATATAACACACACTCCACATACATTGGGCGGTAGAAACTTCTGAATGTGCTTTCATTGAAATTTGTTATAATGATGTGCTGATCCATAAATTTTTGTATGCTTTTAAATACCATGGTGACATGGTTAACAACATAAATCCTTTAACAAAGTAGAATTTTTTGGTAAGTAAATTGGCATTCCCCTATCCCATAAAATAATTGTTTTGGTATTTTTGATCTTATAGGCAGTTTAGATTTTAAATAATTAAAAATATTTAGTAGGATCTCTTAAGAAAGTTTCATTCTTACATTTAATGTAAAATACACTTTGCAGACCAAATTTTAATAATAGAAAAAAACAACACTATCAGGAAAACATCCAATTGTACACAATTACTAAAGAATATTTGATGCTGTTAACAATTAAAGAACTTTTTCTTAGAATGAAAATTGGCCAAAACACAGAAGGAAGTAGGCAACTGCAAATTTAAAATTTATCATTGCTGTTGAATATAACAAATACTGTCTACCCATTTAGTTGTGTTTAGAAAACTTGCTCAAATGATCATTTCAGCTTTTTTGTTGCTTTAGTATAGCCCAACATCCTCTTTGTATGTTAAAAACCACATGGAATGGCAAGATTCTCCATGTTCTTACATTGTTGTAGTGTATTTTTGGATGAAATAGAAAAGTTGTACCAGTATTAATGTCACTAAAACATTTTAAATTGTTACTGTTTTAAAAGACCCCTCATTTTCTGGAATGTAATGATTTGGACATGACCTGATACACTGTTTATTAATGTGGTCTCATTAGATTTATTGGATCTTTTTGTAAACATAATATACTCTGGGGTAGAGAAACAGATTAAGATATTAGAGAATGGAAACAAAATTGGAAACCTGGGTTATCTGGGGTTTCATATCGCACTCTGCACAGTTGCCCTTTTTTTTAGGAGTGTTCCTTGGAAAGGAGGGGCGGATGAACCTGGAAGTAAGTAAAAGTCATTCTAGGTGTGTAGCATCAAGGCAGTTGATATCCAAGCATCAGCTAACTTTTCTCTTTATACATCTACTCTGCATGGCCTGCACCAAATAAGGAACTGAACCAGGGGTATGTTTTTACCTCCACAGTTGCCTCCTTCCATCAGAGCACCTTGATGAACTTAATGTCTAGTCACACATCATTGGCATGTTTTCTCCCCAGCATTTAATTATAAAGCTGGGAAACAAATGAGATTACGCAGTTTTATTGTTTACAAATGGGATTTTTTACATTTAATATTAACTTATCAATATAGGAAATTATAATGCATAGTATTTCCTTAGCTATCAGACATTTTAACTCCCTCTCTTGATAAGTTAATGACTTTTGCAAACATAAACCTAAAATTCAGTAGCCATGGGGGAAATCATAACTTGGAGATAATGTGTTAAATTTTTTAAAAAATGCCCTTAGAGATCAACAGTGGAATTCAATACTGTTGCATATACATGGATGCCCTTTAAAAAGAGGCATTGTATGTTTCTTAATATGAAAATAATGGACTATTGACCATGCTAATGTGTGTGTGTATATATATATATAAAATTGTGCATCTTAGGACATTAAGTGGTTTGCTGCTTTGATGGAAATTATGGTTCAGTGGGTTGGATACAAGAGAGATGATTGTTCACAGAATAACCTGTGAACTTTCACCCCTCTGTATGGAAACTTGTTTCAGGGCCAAATCCTTGTAGCTGTCTTCTTGCCCCGGTCAGTGCCAGCCGTACTAGTCACAACACTGCTGCTACCGAGGCCTAGGTATGTAAACATTTAAGGAGTTTTTTAAGTCTTTTAACATCAAGCTAGGTTTTAAAGGAATTCAAATTCATTTTGGTGTACTTACAGGGCATTTTATGTGATTATCTTCTATTTATTACTGCGTAAATTTAGTTTAAAGAGCTATCTTCTTGCTTCATAGGGAATTTCTAAGTAAAATATTTACACTTGCTTTATAGTAGAATGGGGGAAGAAAACTTTGGATGACAACAGTATGCTTCTTCAGTGTCCAAACTATTTATTTCTAAATGCTTTCTGGGCTTTATTCACGAACTAGGTATACCTGGGACAATTAATATTATTGACTGTTTTAACATTGCCTTCTTTTTATTTTGCAAGCTAAGAAGAGATACCAGTGAACCTAAATAGTGGACGAAAACAGGAGTGTTCTAAATTTTTTTTTTGGAGGGGGGCATGAGGGGTACTGTTTTAATTTTTAAGACTGCCGTTTACTTGCCTTATTTGACTGTCAAAGTAACATTGTTAATGTGAAAATAATTAGAACATACACACTACACTTTAAGTATAGAAGCATTTGCATTTAATTACTATAACTGTAACAGATATAAAAGTATAAAATAAGAATCCTCTTTTGAGAAAGTAACCAGTGAGTCTGTAGTCCAGTTCTAACTGTAAAATGGGGACATTTTACCTTTCTTTTCCTTGGATAGGATCAGTTCTTAAGAGCAGCCCCGGTAACTGGAGGAATGGGAGCCGTTTTGATGAGAAAAATGGGCTGGAGAGAAGGAGAAGGATTAGGAAAAAACAAAGAAGGAAATAAGGAACCGATCCTAGTTGATTTTAAGACAGACCGAAAAGGTAACACGTTCTTTTTTGGAATGTTTATTATATCTCTTAACATGTAGGGTTTCATTTTATACATTCTTTTAATCCCAGTGATCCTGAAAAGGAGTAATTTCTTATATGTATAGCTATGTATATGTGTCAGAAAAAACTTTTAACCCATTTTCACACACAGAATCTTATTTTTATAAAAGCTAACTTTTGTCATGCTAGTTGCTAAGTATTAGAAAATATGCATGTATCTAATTATGATTACAAATTTAACTAGATTTCATGTTTAGAAAATAGAATTTCTGTTTAGTTTTCTCTTGACAGGGACCATGTTTTTGTCTTTATTTCTAGAATTTATTTTTTGTCAGCTAATTTTACACGTATTTGGTATATCCTATTTGAGTGCTGTTTTGTCTTCACTTTAAAGGTTTTTGCTTGTCCCTCTTCAAGCTCAATAGTTAGATTGGGTTGGGTTGGAGAAGAGTAGATTAGGTTTCCTACTGTCCTCAGATAATTGGGGAGTAGGGGAGGGGTCTGTGTAGTTTGTACATGGTTGCTAAGTATTTAAATACAGTAGAACCTCCCATCATGCGGTTTTTGGGAAATAGACTAGCTCTGCACCAAATATGTACTGCAAAAAGCCAGGGATCATTCTCCTTGGAGTTATGCAACATGGTCTGGGTGGACATTCTCAAGAGAAGAGAACTCATTTCCTAGGAATTAATTATAATATATAGGTTGAACATACTAAACCTGGAAATCTGAAGTGCTACCAGAACCCAGACTTCTGAGTGCTCACATAGGGGGTCAGAGGAAATGTTCATTGGAACATTTCAGATTTTCTGATTTGGGATGGTTAGCTGGTAAGTATGAGACAAACATTTGAAAACCTGAAAAAGTCTAAAACACTTCTGGTCCCAAGCATTTTGGATAAAGGGAAAACCTTATTTTATTTTGTGTTAGTAATATATTTTTTTCTCTTATTTTGTTTGAGCGACCGAGAGCTAATATAGTTGGTTCTTTTTTAAATAGACCTGTGGGAGGGAGGCGGTTATGTAGAGAAGTTATGTTTATATTTTGAGAACATCTCACATTAGTCAAGAAAGCTACTGTTGCTGGGGAGAAAGGAACCCATTTATCCTTGTAGACAACTGTCTTATTCACTCTTTTTTTTGGTGGTTTACATGCTAACCTTTTTGGGAACATACTCATAAGTGAGCCTTTTTTTTTTTTTTTTTTTTTGACAGAGTTCACTTTGTCACTTTCAGTAGACTGCTGTGGTGTCACAGCTCACAGCAACCTCCAACTCCTGGGCGTAGGTGATTCTCTTGCCTCAGCCTCCCAAGTAGCTGGGACTACAGGCGCCTGCCACAATACCCAGCTATTTTTTTTTTGTTGTTGCAGTTTGGCTGGGGTTGAACCTGCCACCCCCAGCTATTTTTTTTATTGTAGTTGTTGTTCAGCAGGCCTGGGCTGGGTTCCAACCTGCCAGCCCTGGTGTATGTGGCTGGCACCCTACCCACTGAGCTATCAGCGCAGAGCCAATAACTGAGCTTTTTATTTTATTTTTTTGCAGTTTTGGCCAGGGCCGGGCTTAAACCTGCCAACCCTGGTATATAGGGCCGGCACCCTACTCCTTGAGCCACAGGTGCCATCCTGAGCATTTTTTTAAGAGAAATAACTTGCAATAAATAGCTACTGCTTTAAACTTAACAGAGAAACAGACCTGAGGTGTTAATTACCTGGAATTTGAATGTGTGTATGTGTGTGTATGTATACATTGTATTTAGTGTACATTTGCTATTTATACGATTTCTAACACTAAGGTGTATGAATAAAAAATTTTATACTGAAACATAGCAAGAGAAGTTAAGATTGATACAGAAATTAAGTGTAGTAAATAATCCATTGGTTTTATTTGAAGGCATAGATGTAGGTTTAGGCTCCTACAGAAGTCTTTGCTTTCCTGTATTGTAATTTTAAAAGATGCTTAGAAATTTTTAGTTAACTGGGCTTTTTTTTTTAGGACTTGTTGCAGTAGGAGAAAGAGCACAAAAGAGGTCTGGGAACTTCTCTGCAGCAATGAAAGATCTGTCAGGTGGGAGCTATTTGTGAATTCTTTCTTGTTCCACCCATGCCTTGAATTCATAATTTGTTGTAAAAGTTGTTGGAAATAGTTATGTAGCTTAAGTTTTGGTGTTTTTTTCCCCTGGCAGGCAAGCATCCTGTGTCTGCCTTGATGGAAATCTGTAATAAGAGAAGGTGGCAGCCACCAGAATTTCTCTTGGTCCATGATAGTGGCCCTGATCATCGCAAACATTTTCTCTTTAGGGTAAATATGAATTTTTGCATTAATTGTATACATTAATTTGATAGTGTTAGAGGGTGAGGGATCAACATTATCACAGTATTAAGATTCTGTTTGTGGGTGGGGGTGTGTGTGGGTAAGTGGTTGGGTTTTTAAACACAGAAAGGTGCTTTAATACGACCTGTGAATGTCCTGTTTTTAATAAACTAGACAAAAGTGGAGGCAAAATCTGGTGCACAATTTGTTGATATTTTCTAGGGGAATGTGGGAGGATTAATTAGTACTTTTATTAAGTGTTATTTTTTCCAATGTGGATACCTACTTTTAATTTCCCAAATGATTTGTTTTCTGGGTTGAAATTATTTTGACTGATATAGTATGGGTTTTATGTTTTTGTGAATTATTTTTCTAGCATTTAGTGAAAAAATACAAACCTAATAGATATTAAAGTTTGATGCTGTTCTTATTGTATGTTTTTCTTGAATAGGTATTGAGAAATGGAAGCCCTTACCAGCCCAATTGTATGTTTTTCTTGAATAGGTATTGATAAATGGAAGCGCTTACCAGCCCAGCTTTGCCAGCCCTAATAAGAAGCATGCTAAAGCCACAGCAGCTACTGTGGTTCTTCAAGCAATGGGCCTTGTACCAAAGGACCTCATGGCTAATGCCACTTGCTTCAGGAGTGCCTCACGTAGATAGATTGAGGTTTTATAATAATCATTTCAGATAATTTTACTCTGCATCACAATGTATTTCCTCTTTAATGTTGTAAATATTTGGCAATTTAAGACATTGTGTAAAAAAGCAATCTGTACAAACATCTCCAGGCTTTGATTTTTGTACCATGGAAATTGTATTTAACCATACAGGGTTTTGGTATGTTTATATTGTTTACCTTAGTGATGTATTTGTTTAAGTGGCTAACATCCAAACGATTGTTTGAAGGCATCAGTAATCTTCAGTGTGGAATGTTGAATAATGCTTTTATACTGTATTTTGTACTATGATGTAACTTCCCTTCCTTATGGCTAGGCTGCTGTAACACTTGCCTGTAATCAGAGAAGGGCTGTGCACCTTGTACTATTTCACAATGGGTTCTGCTGGACAGATACTGGGCCAGTGTTATTGAGGTAATCAAGCAAGATCTGTTCCACAGGGCTAATGCCACCATCTCCCGTTAAAATTTTGTAGAGGTTATAAAAAGAAAAGTGGTATGTTGTGTGATGATCAGCACTCAGTCCTGCATTCCTGTTAAAGCCACTTGGGTCAAAGGGAGTCAAAATGAAGTCTGACTAGAATTCTGCAGAAACCAAGTACATTTAGTATGGCATTGAGTTGTGATATAGTTTTACTTTGATGTGCATTTTGAATTTCAGCTACACCTAGATAGACGTAAAATGATAATTAAAATGCTGTAACCAACTTATCTAATAAAATTGGCAACCAGCCGCTATTTTGTTGACTATGAGAAAATTTATGTTAATTTTTAGGGTCTTATAGAATATTTCATGTGTATTACAGTGGTATTCATATGCTATGTCTCTAAGCTTTATTTTCAAAAGTTTAAGGCCCAAATACAAACTTCTCTGGAATAAATGCGTTGTTTTATTTTCTGAATCATAAAGTGAATACATATTTAAGTACTATCATATCTTTACTCAGTACTTTTGATTTCTACGTACTTTATTTAAAAAAAATACTGAGTTTTACACACATGTACACAGTCACTAATAAGCACATTAAAATACTTTACCATAATAGTTAAGCAGAAGTTTACAACTTCCCTAACTATTCTACGTAGAATATAAAATACCCTTAATGCATTAAAAACAAATTTAAGTATACTTGAGAATAATCATAAATCAGTAGGTAAGATGCTAAGGTAGAAGCATCAACAGCTCAGTATAGTGTCTATATTTACTTTCTACCTTTGTAAAACAAGAACTTGCAAATAATATTGGGTAAATATTAATATAATTTTGTTCTGCTGTTTGTCACAATGCCTTAAGATAATCGCTACAGTTTTCATTTCATTTCCCATAACACATTCACTTTTCTACTTGGTTTACAATTAGGTTATAGGGATACGGATTTCTCATCCACGTTTACTTGAGGGTTTCGTTTTTTTTTTTTTTAAAGTGAGTTATTGTCATATCTTTAATCTGAAAATAGTAAAAGCAAAAATGATTTAAAACCTTGATGCTCCTATTCAGCGCATGTAATAAAAGTTAATGGAAAAAGTTAAATGTTACAAACATGTCAATATTTTTAAGTATATTCCTTTCTTTAACTTCAAAAATCTTGAATTTCCTTGCTAGAAGGCTTTTTTCCTCAAAGATTCCTTTTAGGCTTACTTTGGTGTTTAGGATCTCCAATTATAAACGTAGTCTCTCATTTCAACATTCCTTAAAGATGACTTCCCCAGTGATGGTATTTGACTAAGTTGCTCCAGAGTCTTAGGGTGTAAACCAGAGTTAGCAAGCTCCTTATGTACAACCTCCTGTTTGGTAAAAAGCACATTAGTTTTGAACATTTGAGTTTTTAATAATTACTGTGGAGATTTTGACAAATAAATGGTTCATTCGCTTAACTCATCCTATCAATAGAACTTGATCTTAAGAATTTTTGCAGTGATTAAATCCTGAAGTATCCATGTTTTTCAAGTCTGGCAAATTTGTAAGTTTGAGGCAATTTTAAAAGCTTTAATTAGTATGACCCTCTAAGTTTTTAAAAACTGTTCAAAACCAAAAGCAAATACAATTAAGTAGATTAACATTTTAGATGAGAAGATGATGAAAATAAGTTGTTGGGAAGTTTTCTAGTTACTGTTACAAAGGACTGAATAAAATTTATCTCACAAAAGCAGCGTATATACATTCCTTCCTCTTAGCAATTTATGACTGATTAAGTAGTAACGGTTTTCGCTCAGCACCTATAGCTTAAGTGGGTAAGGTGCCAGCCACATACACCAGAGGTAGCAGGTTTGAATCCAGCCCCAGCCTGTCAAACAACAATGACAACTACAACCAAAAAAATAGCCAGGCATTGTGACGGGCGCCTGTAGTTCCAGCTACTTGGGAGGCTGAGGCAAGAGAATCGCTTAAGCCTAGGAGTTGGAGGTTGCCGTGAGCTATGACACTACAGAACTCTAACCAAGACAACAGCTTGAGGCTCTGTCTTAAAAAAGAAAAAGTAACAGTTTTATAACTTGAAACAAAAAATGAGTCCTAGGCTCAGCGCCCATACAGCACTAGCCACATATACCAAAGCTGGTGGGTTTGAGCCAGGCCCAGGCCAGCTGGACAACAATGACAACTGCAACAACAAAAAAAAATTGCTGGGTGCCTGTGGTCCCAGCTGCTTGGGAGGCTGATGGAGCAGAATCGCTTGAGCCGGAAGTGTGAGGAGCTATGAGGCCATAGCATTCTACCGAGGGCAACACTGACTGTCTCAAAAAAAAAAAAAAAAAAACCAACTCATAAATGACCTACTTCCTACACTTAATTTGAGGAAACTAGCTACAACAAAAATAGAATGTTTATAGGTGTCTACTTACCTTGTCTGGTACTCCGTCCTTTGGTAGGCAAATATTAAATACAGCAGTTGGTTCATGCGGATACAGTCCTACACAGAAAGCCCCGCTCTGTGAAGATCTCAGTAGCATGGTCACAAAATGTAGAGAATGAGGCATGACAGGACCTGTGATTTCCAAACTAAACTGAGCTTTATATCCAGAAAGAGCTTGTGTCTTCACATTTACACTTCGGGCCTTCATGAAAATTTAAAGAAAATAACAATTATGGTCACCATCTCTCAAGCTTTTGTCCCTTAGCTAAAAATAGGTTCAGTTTTTCCATTTGTGGTTTCTTTTAACAGTTGTAAAAAGTATTTTCTGGATGGGCATGGTGGCTCATGCCTTTAATTCTAGCACCTTGGGAGGCCGAGCTGAGGGGATCACTTGAGCCTAGAAATTCAAAACCAACCTGGGGAACATATTGAGACCCCGTATCTACAAAAAAAAAAAAAAAAAAATTAAAAAAAATTTACAAGTGTAAAAAATTTTTTCTAAGACATCTAAACAATGTTAAGTGAGTAAAAATTTTTGTAAATTCTCAAGTCTCTAGCACTCTCCTCCATATTAGATTTTCAGTAGAAGTACACTCTAGACTAACAATTTTTTCATATACTATCTTATTTGATTTAGTCATACACTGTCACTGCAGAATGTTGGAAAAATCATTTCTTTGAAATAACTGTCTTTAAAAGGTTTTTGTGGATATTTTTAGAGGAAAGCAAACGTTGCGAGTTAAATGCCAGAAGAAGTTACTAAAAAATTAAGAATTTACCCTATGAAAGAAAAAGTAAAGAACTTGAAAGCTAGGTTGTAGGGACCAGTGAAGTGTTGAACATCTTTATTACCTTAAGCATTTGCATTGTAGCACCTCGGAAAGCCACAGGGGCTAAGATGGTTGGTGGAAGTCCTGCCTGTGGACCTGAGGTAGCAACTAAACTCTTACAGTTTATCAAAAAATTGAGCAATGTAAAGGTGTTGATTCCTTTCACCAACACAACAGACTCAGGTCTGTGATCCATTTCTACTTCATGTTTCTCTTTATGCCTGAAGATGACAATCAAGGAAAGTACAAAAGCAAATTCCACACTAATGTGGAAGGCAGTTACCTGGATCACATACGGCCTTTTTTCTCCTTAACAAAATGGAAATAAATGCTCATGCTATTGCTCTTATCTGTGGCCACAAGGCATATGTTTGAGTCAAAATATTTGCCATCTGAATTTGCTAGAAAATGATCCCTAACAAAAGGTATTTCTTCCAGTCAAAAATGTACCCGTTTATTAAACTTATTTTAATAGTTTCCCACAAATCTAACCACAGTTGAATGTTTTCATTAAAATAACTTTAATAGTTCAAGGTTTATTGATACTTAGGGGCTTGTTATTTAATGTTAAAAGGGAGAATTAGTTTTAATATAATCTGAAAGGAATTTAAGATTATAATAATAAAACTGCCAATGTTAAATTCTTCATTAACTTACTTCAACAAAAGTTAATTCTAGTTAATAGCAAATGAAAGGATACAGCTTGATAGAGAGTATGTCTGGTTTTTTAATTTTATCTTGCACACCCATCTCTTCCAGCCAGGAAAAACTTTCCTCTTCATCCTCATCACTGATTGCTTGCTCCCTAGGAAATCACTATATTTAGAGTTCCCATTTCACAAATCTGTTACCTTTATAAATCTATTTCACCGAGTCTATAAGTCACTGGATGATGTAAAAGGTTATTGTAATCACATACTCCTCATATCCCAAGCTTGTTCCAGATGCTCTCTTCTTAGGGCCACTTTCTTTTATTAAAGGCAGAGAAAATTCAATACCTACATGAAAAAAAAAATTTTTAACTGAGTTCTTTATAAAAGTATTTAACAGACACGCCCTAGTTTTAGAGTGTAAAAAATGTGAAATGTGAGTTTTTACATTTAATCTATTAAGGCAAAAGTTTTCAAGCTTGCTTAATAGCAGCTCACAACACATAAACTTGTGAATACATAAGACATCTAGAAACAAAAGGTTCAGGACAGAATATGTACACTCAATACATATAAATGACAATCTTTTATATATCCTATTGTATTCCAGTTCATTTTTTAAAATGTTGATTCGGACCACTAAATAGACTTCATGATCCACGAATGGGCTGAGTTTGAAATGTTATTTAAGGTATAATTTGTACTATAAAAGAACTTCCAGAAGAGTCTATTCAGATAATGGCTTTCTGGTCCAATACATGTTTTATGTTAGAGACCAAAGAACAGGTGACCATTAACTTAAAGGTATACAATAGCAACAACTTAATAGGTGAAAAAACCCAAAATAAATAATATATATATATTTATATTTATATATTTTTTTTTTCTTGAGACAGAGTCTCACTTTGTTGCCCTTGGTAGAGTGCCATAGCGTCACAGCTCACAGCAACCTCAAACTCTTGGGCTTAACCCATTCTCTTGCCTCAGCTGCCCAAGTAGCTAGGACTACAGGCACCCACCACAATGCCCAGCTATTTTCTGGTTGTAGTTGTCATTGTTTGGCAGGCTCGGTTTGAGTTCATATCTGCCAGCTCTGGTGTATGTGGCTGGCACCCTAGCCTCTGAGGTACAGGTGCTGAGCCAAGAAATAATATATTTCTTAAAGTAATAATCAATTGATAAAAAGATGACTCAAATTTCAGCTTTTAAACTTCAATGCAAATGTTTCTATATAGTCTTGTAAACCTAAACTTTTACCTTCATTTTTCATAGCTTCTCTTAAACCTCGAGTTGTAGGAGATATGAGAGCTGTGATCACATCACTTCCTGCTAATCCTGCTGCTCGGAATAGGATAGTAAACTGATAGGTACAAACGTAGAAATAGGGGCAAAGTTTTGTCTTCAGCAGATTATAGAGAGAAGTAAAGCTCACAGACCTATAAAGCAAAAAAATATTCTTTGGCAATTATTAAACATTTAACTCGTTTAAAATATAACTCTGTATAATTCAGTTTAATTACCCAGTTTAAAATACAATACAAACATTTCAGACAGTAGTTTGAATTTTTGTGGTTATATAAAATTTAGTTGTAAAGGACTAAAATTAGTAATGGAGAAATGCTGATGACTTCTCCAAACTTCAACAGTGTTTACTATTTAAACACTGATCATTTTTTCTTTAAACAAATCTTAATTGATAACTGGTTGCTGACTTTCTCTGAGCCAACTTCTGCTGATGAGAAAAGCAGTGACTGACAAGAAGTCAAAGAATAATGTTTGTACGTATTTATGACACTCCTATACATTCTACAATTGGATGAACAGTGAATAAGAGCTTAAAAAAAGTAAACATTTTATATGTTGGTTATGGGTAGAATCAAATAAAATTCAGAAGGATGTAGATATCTTTCTATTACTATGCATATCCACATCACAAAATATGATAAGGAGAGAATACTGCTAAGATGAAAATTCACAAGTTACACAAGTTTTTTTGTTTGTTTTAACTTATCTTACCAGTCACTCATTAAAATTTGTTGCAGAGTTTCATCATTTGACCATGGGCTTGTCTTTCCAGTCATTTTCCTATCAGCTCCAATACGAGGGAACAGTGGTAGCCAAGGGAAGGCAGGGTGGACCCAATAAATAAGGCTCTGTTGGAAGGCACACCGGAGCTCAGAGGAGAGTTTGGGATCCTAAAATCCAGAAGTGATAGTGGGTGGGTTTTGCCCCATGAGAAACAGAATTTCATTAAGGGAACACTGAATATATTAAACATTTAGTATATGAATCTTCATTGCTTTCTACTACATATAGGAAAGCATTAATCACTGCTTAGAAGGGTTAAGAAGTTTTGGAAAAACTTTCTGGTAAGAAATTACAGTGTGTTAGACCATGTAGCAGAAGGGACACTTAAACACACATGCACATGGGAATTCCCCTGTCTCTATCACCCCTGAGGACAATGACTATCTTTTTTTATCTTAAGGTGTGTGTGTATGCTGGTAACATTATGTTCAACACTCCACCACTTCACACCTACCAAAACACTGCTTCAAAAGTAGCCAACCAACACTAATAAGGTGTATCAGAAATTATCCTGATTTATTTTATTGAAAAGATGTATGAAAAAAAAGACCTCTTTTAAGGTAATCCTTTTTAATCTGGTTTGAGTTAATGGGATACTTCAAAGTAATCACATTGTATTTCTCTAAAACCATTCTAGAATTCACTTCCTCCCCTAAATTTACAATAGACCATTATAGAGGTAGAAAAATCAGTGTGCACAAAAAAACAAAGTACATATCAACATAAGACCAGTAAAAGCAATCCGTTCTTGTAATTCCACTCAACTGCTTTTCATTTATTTTCCTTGTGTTTCTTTCTCAAAAAAAAAAACTTCAGAAAAAAATGGTTTCGTTCAAACAATTCCTGCCTGTAAAACTAATTAATCCTCAGGACAGGTTTCTAAACTGAATGGGCAGTTAAATTTAAAAAACTGTAAAAAATGCTAGTTGGGAAAAACAAAATTTCCCAAGTCTTTATGGGAAAAAGTTAATGGAAAGCAGTATCTGGAATATTATAAAAAGAACATTTTATACTTAATTTGTTACTTTAACACACAGCTATTTCAAAATTACCTGTATACTTTGAGGCAAAGTAACTTCAGTTGCCCTACAATGTTGGATGAGACCTTGGGCCTCTTCCTGTGCTTTCAAATGCTCTGCCCAGGTAAAGGGTTGAGAAGAGGTGAAAAGGAGCCGAGTTTTAATACTCCAGTCCACAGGTAACTCAGTATTTTCTGAGGATGGAATATCAGAATTGGAGAATACTATGTGGGGAGTCTTTTAGAAAAGAGAAAAGGAGACAAAAAATTAGCAGAGTACCAAGAAAAATCTTCAATCTCTTCAACCTAAAGATTTTATTACCTAACACAGTAATGGTGACTGAAAAGTCAAAACTATATAAACTATACAATAAAATAACATTAAAAATATAGTGCACATTGTGAATAGTCTGAAAGCAACCATGTTAAACTTCTTTTTTGAGACAAGTGTCTCACTTTGTTGCTTCTGGTCGAGTGCTGTAGTGTCACAGCTCACAGCAACCTCAAACTCTATGGCTTAAGTGATTCTCTCGTCTCAGCCTCCTAAGTAGCTGGACTACAGGCGCCTGCCACAATACCTGGGTATTTTTTGCTGTCATTGTTGTTTTCAGCAGGACCTGGGCCAGGTTTGAACCTGCCAGCCAGAACCATAACCAGTGAGTTATTGGCACCGAGCCCCCACATTAAACTTCTAACAGTGGTTACCTCTTGTTGTTGGAGGTGGCAGTAGGAGAGGGGCACATTTTAGTTTTTAGTTTATACAGTTCTTTACAGTACTAGAGATATTGCTAAAAAATTAGAAATCTTCTGCATATTTAAATTAGCACCATTTAGGCCTCCGAACTTCCAGACACAGGAAGAAGTTGCTTCTTCTGCATATAACTTACAGAGGCCTTTAAAGACCACATTTAAGAAACATTCCTTGACCTTAAATATTTTCCCTCAACTTCTTTACTGTCCTTTAGATCAATTTTCTACATACTACAAGGATTCTTTTAGGAAACATTACAACAAAATATTAGGAAAGAGGGAATAATCTCCAACAGACCATATGAAGGCCATTTATTTTGGGCCTTGGGGAACTCTCCTAGCCCATTAGGACAAAGTATGCATTTATCAAACTAGTATTACAACAGAAGTGGGGTGGGGGTAGAAGCCTGCTTATGCTGGGGGAATGAACTTCAATCTTATGCACAACCTGTGGATTTGGTTTTGAAGATCTGGTAAAGGACAAAGTTCAGAAAAATACCTAAACCCGGAAGGGCTACTCTCAGTGATGACCTGGAGGATTCAACTACTCAAGAGGGCAATAGTTAAAAACTCGGGTAGAAGAAAAAATGCACATCTACTCAGCCTCCTTTAGCGTTGGTTGCCATTATAGATATTGCTACTATACCCAAACAAGTCCTTTACCTTGGCTGATGCCATCTTTTCATCCCTGGTAGAGATGATTACTCTTAAGCTTCTCTGTAAAATTACTTTCCAAGCAAAATGCTTATGAGAAGTATAAAGTTATACAAATATACACTCTAATATTTAATATTTAAAATGCATTACCTGGGGTAATTGAGTAACAGTTTTTCTTTCAGGCAATGTCTCTTCCCATAGCAAGTCATTTTCTTGATGAGAATCTAAAAACTGAGGTTTAAAAAAAAAGTCTATTGTAACTGAAATGATGTTGCAGTTCCATGTATGAGTAACCTCATCTGGCATGTATGTTCCTCAGTAAATACTAGTGCATCCATATTCATACAAATCTAAATCAATCTACCAGAGTTTCACTTAAGTTTTGTGCCTGAACTTTATTTTTAGAAGATAGGATCTGACTCAGACTAGAGTGAAGTGGCAAGATCGCTCAATCTAACCTCAACCTCAAACAATCTTATGCCTCAGCCTCCCAAGTAGGTAGAACTACAGGTGAACACCACCATACGTGGCTAATTTTATTTTTTGTAGAGACAAAATCTTGCTAATGTTGTCCAGGCTGTTCTGGCTGGCCTTGAACCTTGGGTTCAAGAGATCCTCCCGCCATGGCCTCCCAAAGTGCTGAGATTACAGACTTGGAGCGCGCCTGGCCGATGTCTAAACTTTAATATCAAAACTAAGGGAGGAAAGGACAGTGTTTCAAATCCAAAAGGTTTTGTGGAAAGGCAAATGCTAGTAAATTCTGATCCCCATGAATCAAAATTCTTCCATCCCAGGAATAATTCTGAATGACAGAAGCCCCTGAATCACGGTGGGAAAGCAGGATCTTGTAACCTGTCACATCAAACAGCTGATTGCCAGGATGGGTTGTTACAATGATTCTTTAACCGATCTTCCAATTTACCTCTAAGTCCGCTAGACAGGGATCTGAGTTGGATTCCAGCGGTATGGCCCACACCAGCGCCCTTCACCTTCCCCCGAACGCGACGACGCGCTAGGTGAACACACCCTGCACCGGGGCAGCTTGCAGGGTGCACTGCTCACAGATCCGACCTTTCAGAAGACCCCCGCTCGCAATACAAGGCATCCTAAGGATATGGGTGGCCCAAATTCTTCGCCTGGAACGTTGAGACCCTTTCACCCCTGGTTCAACCCACGGAAAACGAGAGGCCCGGTTGAGGCTCGAGCACTCACCGGGTCTGGCGCCTCCTGCTGGCCGCCAGGCGGCCCGTCGTGGGGCTCCGCGGCAGCCCACGGCCGATTGTCCAAGCGAGCGAAGGGGTTCCTTCGGGCCGCGGCAGGGCCCCCGGCGCCGCCTCTGCCTACCGCGACCGGGGAGGGGCGGAGCGGCAGCCCAGCCGAGGCAGCGCGGCGAGGCGCCGGTTCAGGCAGCTCAGGAGGCGAGGAGACGGCGACCCCACGGCTCTGAGTCCTTTTCCGTCGGAGCCGCAATAGCTCGGGCGGCTTTTTGAAACTGGGCGAGTAGCCGGGCACCGACAGGGCCATAACGCGCGCCCGCCGGCCGCCCGCCCGCAAGCACTTCCCGCGCGCGCCGGCCCCGCCCCCGACGTGGCGCCGCGCCGAGCGCCGGTCGGCCCCGCCCCCACGTGCCGACCAGCAGAGCATGCGCGACAGGCGCCCGCGAGGCCGGGGGTTGCTAATAGTTCTCGGAGGCCGCTCCCGCTCGGTGGCCCAGAGGTGACCCCGCCGTGGCGCCGCTTCCAGGTCATCGGCCGTAGTCCAGTCGTCAACTGTGGCGACGCTGGAAAGCGTGCGTTCCGGGGTACTGGTGTTCACTACCCCGTCGGGCACCGAAATAGACCGCTATTTAAGCCTGAAGGAAGGATGTGATCACCCCAGGGTATGGCGTTTGGATGGAAAGGAAACATAGTACTTAAGCTGCCGTGATAGTCTCCAGCTTCAGCAAATTTAGAGGGCAGTGGCTGTGGCTCAGCCAAGAGGTGTGGAGAGGGGACTAGACCTCCTCCCGCAACCTCCTCAAAATGGAGAACTTAGATAAATGGGTCTGTCCCCAAAATCCTCCCCTCCTCCTTCCCAGTGCCTGGCCATCCCAGCCCTCCCTGTAAATACTGCCAGTACCACTGGTGAGTAACTGGAATCCTCTTGTTAGATCCTGGGGAAACCCTGGATGAACGAGTATTTGAAAAGACAGTACTTAAGTGCCTATGGGCTAGATCCTTTGAGACTTGAAAATATATTCCAATGCTTAAATTATGACAGCAAAGGCTAGTTAAGGAAGGTGTTGAGAACATAGTTGATATAAAATTAATAACATTATTTTGATAGTTTAGCAAAGGCCTGTAACAGCTTTATCAGAGTAGTGTGGCTTTTGCTGAAAGCAGTTTTCTTTATGGACAGAATGTTATAGCAGAGGCAAAATGTATATAGAAACAATAATTAAAAGGTTTTCAGACTATTCCCTTCAGATGTTATAGGATTATCTCGATTGTCCACACAATAATTTTGCAAATAGTTTTCAAATGTGTCATATAACTGAGCATCTTGTCTTAGCAGGAAAACATGCTTACAAGCAGAACTTGCTTTTATCTTCCTTGATTTTTCTCAACAATTTCCAAGGAAAACTCTGGCTTCAAATATGGGATAGGTTCATCCAACTGAGGTCAGAGAAAGAAGAATATTAAAATTGAACAACTTGCTTTTTTCTTCCTTGATTTTTCTGAACAATTTCCATGGAAACTTTTGCCTCGTACAGTGGAATGGCTTCATCCATATGAGGTCTAA
>CAUYPK010050508.1:0-10138 GCA_963574355.1 Loris lydekkerianus
GCCAGGAAGGCTTTGTTAACCAGTGTGATGAAAATATGTCAAATGGTCTATAAAACCAATGTATGGTGGCCCATGATCCCATTAATGTGCACAGCTATGATTTAATAAAAAAAAAAAACAAAAAAACAAACCAAAAAAAAAAACCGACTAGCAATCAATGCCATGAAGAGTTTTAACAGAGACACAACAGCCTACAAAACCTAAACCATTTGCTGCCAGACCTTTTGGAGAAAAAAGTTACTGATTCCTACTGTCTAGGAAGCTAGGAATATTCTATATCTTGAATTGGAAGTGGCATGTAAAAATTCACGAAGACATTAAGGTCTGTGCATGTAAGTTATACTTCAAGTTCAAAAAAAGTACAGAATGCCAGAAAAGCTCTGCATACACGTCGGCTAGGTTTTATAAGTTCTCGGAAACGTTATTGCATCATGAAAGCATGAGTGTGCTTTTTAAAGATGGTACCAATTAAACATGGCAAAACCTTAAACTATTAGCTAATTATATGCTGTACTTTGAATGGTGAAAATGGTTTTGCAAAGGAAAACAAACTTGATGAAAATTCGGCTACACTAGGGAATGAAAATACTAAGCACCCAAGGTTCAAGCAAGCCCAGGCAAGAGGCTTCTTCTACTGAAATATGCCACCTGGCCAAGAGCTCTTTAGGGACCATCCCCCTCCCCCAACTCTACACCGACATTCTAGCTTGCTGTGTTATAACTTTAATGTTATACTGATTTTCAATATATTCTGCAATCCTTGAATCCAGACAGCAAATTAGAATCAAATGTAAATGATCCAGCATCAAAAGGTCAAGACCTCACATTTAGGGAAATAGCTTACTTTCTAAAAGTATAGTTAAATATGCTTCCTATTTTAATGAGTTTATGGTCTCTTTTTAAAAAATTCTGAACTACAGCTCGGAGCCCGTAGCACAGTGGTTACGGAGCCAGACACATACAGTAAGGCTGGTGGCTTCAAACCCTGCCTGGGCCTGCTGAACAACAATGACAACTGCAACAACAACAACAAAAATAGCCGGGTGTTGTGGCAGGCGCCTGTCGTCCCAGCTACTTGGGAGGCTGAGGCAAGAGAATCTCTTAAGCCCAAGAGTTGGAGGTTGCTTTAAGCCATGATGCCACAGCACTCTACCGAGGGTGACATAGTGAGACGCCATCTCAAAAAAAATATATAAATGAAAATTCTGAACTAATCCATTAGTGTTTCAGAGATATTCTCCAATAGGCAAAGCAAGTAGAAAACACAAACTTCTAAAGCACATGAAGTTTAATTATGGAGTAGAAAAAGATTATGTTTCAAATAATACTTTTAAAAGCTAGTATGTTGTAACCTAGATTTAACTGTATTTCCAAAGGTTTACAATGCATAGATACACCAAGCTCTTCTGGTTGTTAAACTTAACTTCCTATTGCTACCCTAGTAAGAGATGTCCCGTATCTTTGCCATGGTTTCACCCTGGGTCATTTTAACTGCTCCTTTACTGTTCTTTAACACAAAGAACTCCAGAGTAAAACATTAATAATACAGTAAAATGCCTGTCAGTTGACAACGCAAGGGACTGTAACAAACTGGTCAACATACAAACTTCCATTGAGTACCTGTGGTGTAAGTCCAGTCTATAAAAATTAGGTGAACTTAAGAAAGTGGTTAATATAGGGAAGTAGTCGACTATGTAGGTTCTGCCACGTCTATGAAGATCCTATTCTTTTGTACTTCTGAATGCACAGAGGGTTACACTTTTCTGCCCCTCTACGGAGTAGCCATGAGACTCGTCTTGGCCAATAAAATGTGAACAGAAATGTTGCTTCTAAGCAGAATCACTTAGCTGCTGGTGTCCTTGTCCTGACACAGCAAAGCTGAACCCTGACTTTGAGATGACGTTTCATGAGATGGTGGACTCTGCTAGCTGAGATCTTCAGGTGACTCCAACAAGAAACCACCCTCACACCCA
Source organism: Loris lydekkerianus (assembly GCA_963574355.1). Taxonomy (NCBI): domain Eukaryota; kingdom Metazoa; phylum Chordata; class Mammalia; order Primates; family Lorisidae; genus Loris; species Loris lydekkerianus. The sequence goes on from CAUYPK010050508.1 coordinate 1,974, forward strand.
TCGCCACCACCCCAACTCCTGCACCCCTTTATGACATCTAGCAAAAGTAAGAAGTAATGATTTTAAGCCACTAAGATTTTTATTGTTGTTTGCCACCCCAACATAACCCAGACTTCCTGACTGGTACAACTCCCAAATGCTTTGTTAGCTCTTATTTACTTTTCTTATTTCCTTTCAAAACTCCAGATCTCATTTCTTCTAAAAAGTTTATTAGGCTCCTTCTATGTAATGTACAAGGCATTGTGATAGACACTGTTGAAAATAATGAAACAATGAGTATGATTTCCTCTCATGGGAGCTTACGGTCTAGCTGAAGAAATGGGCAACGTGACACCACCCAGTACCAGGTGTAATCAGAGACGTCCTGAGCACATCGTGGGACCAAACAAGGAGACACTGCTCACCAAGGTATAGAAGCACAAGCAAACCTTGTTAGTCTTCTTTAAGGTATATTGTCAAGAGGTACCATTCAAATGCTTATTTGTGGTGAAACTCTAGATAACCTTCCTAGGTTATCTTTATTCTTTCATGCCCTCACTTTTAACTTTCACACTGGGATGCAGCACCATAACAGCACTTGTGCAGGGAGGCTGTGCTCACCATCATCATCGACAAGGCTTCATGTCTAAACTTCTAGATGCCAACTTCCCAACTGTGTTCTCAGTCATCCCCTTTAGAATGCTGCATTCTATTGCTTTCCCTTTCATAACATCATAGGAGTCAGCTCTTCATAGTTTTTAAAAAGGGGTAAGCATCAAACACATGGGAAAGACTTTGGCATTCCAATTTTCATTGGATTGAAATTCTATAGAATATTTTATCTTTTTTAGACAAAATATATAAACAAGACTTTGTGATGTTGCCAAACATTTTAAGTTCAGGTCCATAAAGTCTTTATCATTCTCGGATTCTACTTTCCACAAAAACATAAATAAAATGCAGGCAATTCTGAAGGTTCTGGGTTGTGTCTCATGACAGAAGAGGACTGAGTAGAGGAAGAAAAGTCTGTAATTATTAAATACAAAATCAAGCTGCATAAGTTTTGCTTCATTGGGAAGGGTGTGCGTAGAGTTAAAATTTGTAGCAGTATGAAAATTCATCAGGAACTGGGAGATCTTCCTCTTACTAGGTGTGTAGAGCTAGTTCAGACAAGTTCAGGGAAAACTCTGGGCAACGCTGTCTTCTTTGACCACTGCTGTAATTAGTCATTACCTACTATATCTGAGAGGCATCCTAAATCCTCTAGTCCAAATTCTTATTTTATAGATGAGAAAATAAAATCCCAGGGAGATGAAATTACTTAAACTTCCTAGTTGACTTCCTAATGGGTTGTCAAATCTGTTAGCCAGATATTAGTATTTGCTAGAGTTTAAATTTCCTTATGTGTCTCTGCATTTCCAAATAAATCCTTGAAGGTACCAATAGCATAAGAATGACTTTCCCTAAGGATAGAGCAGTCGTCCCACAAATGTCATGCCCCATTCTTGATGCTATCTTGTGCTTTATAATAGCAGCTAAGGTAAGATCCCTTACTACTGAGTGAATCGTCATTGTGATACAAGGAACGGGCTTCGTCATCCATATTAATGTTGCTATATTGCCAGAATATCCCAAATGACCATAAAAATGTTTTCTTTCTCTAGAAGAAGCAATCTTTATTATAACTTGATATTCCAGCAATTAGAAGGGAGAAAAAGAAAACAGTGCTAGTCACACAGACTACACACAATCTTGTATACACCCAAATGAATGGCCCTTAAAGTACGTACTCATGTTGGCAAAAGATTAAAATGCTTATCTTAATATTTCTGAGTACCCAACACTAATCATGTTGAAAAGGAGTTGAAACAACAAAAATCAGCATGTTTCCAACAACATGTATTCACATTAAGAAAAACCACAAATTACTTTGCCCTCTATCTTTATATCTGATGCAAATTTCAAAAGGAAAATAATTTCCCGTCAGATTTGAAAAAGGAAGTATTAAATTCTGAACTGTTATCAGAAATACAAGCCAAGGATACTTTCGCTTATGACTTCATCACTGGTTTTGTTCTGCTTTTTAAGGTTTGAATCCATATTTTATATTTATGCTCCAATTTGATAAGTAGTCTAAATGTGTCTTTTAAAGTTAGTTGAAATTCAAACTATAAATTTCACAACTGAGACCAAATCAAAACACTAGGAAAAAAATGGTGGTTAGTTTTTCACGTATAAATGCTGATCTTTTCCCCACCTGCTGAAAATCACCAAGCTACATATTCTTAGCTCAAGGTATTTTGATGATTTAGTTTCAACTCAGTATGTGTAAAGTCTTTAAAGAAAATTCTTTAAATCTCATTGTGCAATTCAGAGAGAAGATGCTTCTGGCAAGCTAAGTTAGTCCTTGGTCCTAAGATGATAATTATCCACTAAAATTTTTATAACTTGATATAGATAATAATGCGATACTGTGATGAATCCTAGGTTTTATACACAAGAGACTATACTATGTGAGCACATAGGCTTTGCTATTTTTAGGGTATCAGGACAATGAGTCATCTACTTTATCAAGCCATTCTGAACTTGCCCAAGCATCATGCTGTAACATACCATAATTACAGGCACGGTTAGAAGGAAAGCAATTTCTGGCGTTGAAGAACCACCATAACACTAACCAATAAAGCAGTTTAACTAAAAACAGACTGCACTACTCCTCCCACTAGCTTGTACAATTTTATAAAAAACAAGTGGCTGTATTAACTCAGATAAAGCTATATGGCATCAAAGCAGTCCAACATGAGTTTGAATTCGACATACACCGAATTTCACAGTTTAATACTGCATGATTAGAAGATAAAAGGGGTCGCTTGACTTTACACAATTCTAGTTTGTTTAGTTTTCCTTTCCTGTCATACATGAGATGAGAGTTAGACAGTGTAACACAGTAGTTAAACCTCTGGAGTCAGAAACACAGGAAGTCATGCTTTAACTCTGCAAAGCATAAGCACAAACAACTTAGGCAGCTCCATTAACCTTTTTGAAACTCAGTTTACTCATCTTTATTCCTACTTCTCATGATTATTAAGTACAAATGAGAATGAAAGTAAAGAGGATGAAGGTGGCTAGAAAACAGCCTTTAACAAATGCTGCGTGTTATTATAGGAAGGTCAATAACCAAAAGTTTCCAACGTTAGGATTCTATGCTTTTACCTGGAAATGTGCTTCAACTTAGAGAAGTATTGTAGGTAAAGATATGCAAAGTTGCTATTTAAATCACATACAAAGCATCATTTTTGTTCATTCACCACCTTTTGTGACTGAGATTAAATAAACCTGTTTATCCACAGAAATAACAAAACTGAAGGAAGAAAAAATAGAAAAATGCCTAAAAGAAAGGAAAATAAACTGCTGTTGAGATGGTAGCAACAGTATTACCAAGCAGTCTTCAAAATTACCCTTTCCCACGCATGTGCCAATTTGGACTGGACTTAACTCCTTTCACTAATTTGAAACAGCTGGGCTTTTGCTTTTGTGACATTGTGGTTAATGCCTAAGATCTGTCTTATGCAACTATTATATTCACATCCTCTGTGGTGACTATAAAAGGAGCAGCTAACTTAAATCGATTTAGGTTAGGAAGTCAAATCCAAGTGTCTTATAGATCTGTGTCCAGAGCTGAAAGCCTTAAAAGTGTGAGATACTGAGCTTTTTTCCTTTCAACTAATTTATTCACCAAGAGAGAGAGAAAAAAAAAATCCTATCTCTGTCTTGTAAATTACTTTTGTATCCATATACCATGCTGCAGAAGAGGCTCTGGACACTGACACATGGAGCCTCTGATGCTGTCAAATTTAGAAAGGAACTTAGGGATCCTGGAAGGTGTGGGAGAGTGTGGGGAGCGAGTGGGAGGTGTGTCTAAGTGCAGAAAGCTCTGGGAGCATAGAAGCTGAGCATGTTCACAGGGTGCTACCAAGCTGAGGACTGAAGATGAATTTCAACTTTAGTATAAGTCAGAATCTCCACCCACGGTGCGTGTATTTCCAACCCCTCCCTCTAGTAATTATGATTTGGTGCAGCTATGGACGATGCTACTTGCCAATGCCACCAACATTTCTTTACAGAATTTTATTGGGGGAGGCAATATGCCCAGATTAAGACAAAAGTGCCAGCATTTGCAGCTGCCCTTGAAGCTGGGCATATCCATTTGATTGAACCACAAAGACCAATAACACAGCCTAGGGATAGCTGGGTGGTGAATTGTCAGCCTTAGTCCATGAAGACTTTGGGGTGCAGCTCACCAGCCTTGGACTTTACAAGTGCAGACAATGCCAAATCTACTGGTTCTATTGATGCTGAAGAATTTGCCTTTTAAGCACCTCAGGTGATTGCGATGGAGGCGGTGCGGAAAAAAAACAACTTGACATATTTAGCTTAATATCAAAAAGCAATAAAAACCACTATAGAAGATGCTAAGGAAACTATCTGGATAAAAGTGAGGGAAGGAGAAAGAAAGAAGAGAGCATGAGCTTGTTAGAAACAAAGACTGTTAGATCCTTAAACAAAACCCTACCGTCCATTCATTTTCATGGGGTTCTAACTCTCTCAAAAGAACAGTGAAGGACTACAAGTTTCTAGCCTACTTAATCACAAAAAGTACAAAAAGCTTTAGAAAACATAATTGAACAGAATTCTCAAGCAACGTTCCTTGATCTTTGTCTCATCCTCCAGAAGTCTCCGCACATTTCTATGTACGCTTTTCACCATCCAAGAGAACATCTCAACGACTTAAACTTGTCCACTTAGCCCACTCTCTATTACTTACACGTTGATCAAGTGTGAAATCCTATTTTAAGGATACACTATTTCTGAGCTATAAATCTGAAAGCTTCAAATTTTTCTAACTTGGAAGAGCACATTCTTTCATCTCTCAAACTCTTTTAGTGAGTGTCTAGGAATATGTATAAAGTCTGCCTTTCATTTTCTGTATTTTATGGTTCTTTGATATCCTGTGGCCTTGCCGGCCTGGGAAGGAATGGCCTTTCCCAGGGCTAGCTATTTCTAGAGATAGTGAAGAACCTGCCTCTGTGAGCACCTCTGACATGCGAGCCCACCAACCCTGAGTCCATACCCTGCTGTCTGCCTCCTGGCTTAGGCTCCTGCAGTCTGGGATACTACCCCCCTGCCCCAAATCACCATTAGGGTCATTAGTGGACAACTAGAGACCACCACTACTGCCTAAAGCCCTCTGAAGTAATTCCAACTAGCCAATCCTAACCTTGCTCAGCCTGCCTACCCATTCCTTCTTGTGAAAACAATAAAGTCTCTAATCCATAAAGCCCTTGCTCCTGTCTCCTGACCAGCCCTGGGGCTTTTCCCTTCAGTATGGTGGGGTGTGGTGTGCCCCTACTCTCGGGAACTTGGAGTAACAATGACAATCATCTCCTGATCTGCTGGCCTTAGTTTACTGGAATAAAAACACAATCCTGGGTACATTTTCCAATGGTGTGAGAATCAATGAAACTTCCATATTAAAAGCTTAAGAAAACTGGAAGGTCAAGATAACATATACATGACTCACTTAGGGATAACCCAAACATTTGGAAAGTTAAAAAAGAATTGTGCTGTTCTGATACCAGCAAATAAAAAACTAGCTATGTTATTAAAAGCTTTCTATTTTCCTATGTGGACATGAAACCTGCCTCCATGCAGTGCCATTGGTTACCTGTGTTTTCTTGGTCAAGTTACTACCCCTGTCTCTGCCCTTAGATTATAGGATCTCTAAAAGCCTGTTAATTCATTCTCAATCCAAAAGGTAGAGTGGTCTGGCAAGTGGCTGGGAACAAAGGCAAGTTTCAGAACTTCCTATCTGTCAGTGCTGGACTATCTCTACCATTAACCTGAGCATCTTTCAGCTTGTGTGGGCTAATTCACACAACTAAGGATGGTATCACCAGGGAAAGGCGTCAGGCATATCATTATCAGAGGAATTTCCATATACAGTAATAAAAATATGGTGTTACACTGACCAAATGCCCATGAGCAATTGTGAATGCACAGTCCAGACTGTGGCACCCAAGGGAGACTGTGAAAGATTTAAAGATGTAAAATGGTACAGTTAGCTTTGTTTGTGATTCAGCATGGCGACTGAGCTTGAATAAGGCTGGGGATGGTCAGAGAAAAGTCTTCTGCATGAGTTTGTGATCAGCCACCAATAAAACAGTAGAAAACTTACTGCAGTATTCTGTGTTTAAGACAGAGACCAGAAATAACTATGCAGATTAATTCCTCAAAGCACTGCTTCCTCATATTTAGAATAAACTTAAATATTACTAACGTCTGACTAATAGATACTTCCCCCTCTCCCCCCAGTGGTAAGATAGGATTTTTATTAGAAGTTAGAAATGAATACAGAAGAAGTAAAAAACACCACAGCTTCTGGAAGGGGGGAAATAACTCAATACTTTTAAGGTCAGCAAAGTATCAGAGGTAATATTCCAGATTCTTACTCATAAAAGACTATAGAAGAGTTATGAAAAAAGACAAGACCAGATTACCAGTTTAATAATTGGCAAAATACAAGATAGAACAAGGAATTTGGGTTACACATTCTTCTTTAGGATGGGAAAGAAAACGATGAAAAAATGGATTTAGTTATAGACTAAACAACTGATAATATATTCCAAGCACGCATTTGAAGCTTGGGTAAATATTATTTTCATGAGCTTCAGAGTAGACTGTTCCAAATTTGTCCTTTGGACTGAAAGGGTGTTATTCAGATTTTTATAAAGAAATTTTGATTCTAAAAGGCAATTCAATCACTTCAGTGAATACATGAAGACTAATGTGTATTAGAATGAAATGGACAGACTTTTAAAAGATTTAACCTAGACCAGTCATTGACCTTGCCTGGAAAATTCTGTAGTTGCTAATAAGCAATAAGCTTATGATAAACACTAAACACTAAAGGAAAATCAGAAGCATCTCTTGCCATATCTTAATTTAGATGCTAATTTATTAGGCTTTTCAAAATCTTATCAAAGACTTCAATAGTTTAGTCTATTTCAAGTGTTTTAGATGAGCAGCAGTCTCAAAGCAGGTATGAATTAAGAGACAACAATTCTCTTACACAAAAATTGCATTAAACTCTATGTGTATTTTAAATCTGCTAAATCTGCTCAGTTACATTTACAGAAAACATTGAACAACTCTAGCCCATCACACTTGACAACATCTTCTAGAATAGAGAATATTGACGTAATTTTACTGCCTTGCTCACCACTGAAGCAAAACAAATAAATAAATAAAATCTAAGTAGTAATAATATCACATCTTAAGTTAGTCATAGGAAATGGCCAGTTCCACCAACTGTTTTGAAATCGAGGATTATTTCTATTCTTTGAGGATTAAATGTAATCCAACTTTGTTACTACTTAAGGTAAGCATGTCTAGCCATGGGAGAAATTTTGGGAGTGGCCTTCAGTTTGCTTTTACTACATCATTACTACTTAATCAAATGGTATGAGCCAGGATTTGCGAGTAGCTCAAATATTTGAACCACACAGAATGATGTGCCTCCCTAAACCTTAGGCCACAACTAAGCTATTTTTGTCTCTCAATTTCTTTGTATTAAGATTTCATCTCTGAAAAACTTTCCTTATAAGGTAAGTCTCATAATTTCTAATTACCTCAGTAAGTTTACCTCTAGCTTTGTTAATTGCTGGGATGTACTTGCTGAATGGTGTAATAGCAATTGCTACACTATCTGACATCCAGAAATCCCTTTTGGAGATGTTAAAATTCTACTTTCCTTCCTAGCAAAGCTCGAACTTTGGATTTAGTCAAAAGTGCAAGGATCTCAGCGAGACAGATGTATATCAGTCTGATAAAGATCCATGGGCACTGTCCCCTTCCTGCCTACTGAGGCCTGTTAAAAGAAAGATGTCAAGAGATGACACCCAGGAAGAAAAGCCCAGCTTTTTTTTTTTTTTTTTTTTTTTTTTTTTTTAATTTATATAAATATAAGCATTTTAATTTGAAGTTTAAAAAAAAATTTTGCCATAAAAATCATGTTAGTAATAATATCACCACATCTTAAGTTAGTCATAGGAAATGGCCAGTTCCACCAACTGTTTTGAAATCGAGGATTATTTCTATTCTTTGAGGATTAAATGTAATCCAACTTT
>CAUYPK010050509.1:0-15882 GCA_963574355.1 Loris lydekkerianus
CACCCAGGCACTTCCCAAAGGCGAAACCCCACCAAAAAAAGATCATGGTTACTGTATGGTGGTCAGCGGCTGGTGTGATTCACTATAACTTTCTGCAATCAGGCCAAACCATCACAGCAGAGTCCTATTGTGAGGAAATCGACAAAATGTACCAAAAATTGCGTCAGCAGCAGCCAGCACTGGTCAACAGAAGAGGTGTGATCCTGCTCCACGACAACGCCCGGCCCCATGTCTCACAAATCACCGTCCAAAAATTAAAGGAATTGAGCGTGGAAGTTCTGCCCCACCCACCATACTCCCCAGACCTCTCGCCAACCAACTACCATCTTTTCAAGCACTTCGATAACTTTCTCACCGGTAGAACCTTTGCCAATCAGGACCTAGCAAAAACGGCTTTCGTTGACTTCATCGAATCCCGAGCACCCAATTTTTATGCCGACAGAATTAATTGACTTGTGTTACATTGGCAAAAGTGCACTGATTCAAATGGCGCTTATTTCGATTAAATTGAATAAATATTCACTGAGATATTACAATTTAAAGTAGACTCATAAAAACGGACAAAAGTTTTGAAATGACCTTATACTATTTATTTAATATGTGATATATAATTTCTCTCCCATCATGCAAGACTCACAGGGGAAAATATTTTTATTTTGTTTGCTATTGATTTACCAGAGCTCATAATAGTTCTTAGCATATACTAGGCCCTCAGCAACAGATTATTGAATGAATATGTGAAATATTGACTAGGTTAAGCAGGTAGTCTTCAAGATAAAGGAATCAAAAACTTGAGTTAGTAGCTAAGTATTATCAAGGTCCAGAGAAAGTCATGGTTTACTAAAACTTAGGTTGATTTAAATGTATTTGTAGTCCAGGGAATATAAGATAGGGACTAGAGAAAGGGAAAAAAAAGAAGAAGAAGAAACATGAGAGCATTGAGGATCAAAGTCTTGAGAGAATTGAAAGACCAGGGCCTAGAGTCATAAGTCCAACAGTTAGCTTTCTATCTAGGGGAACACCTTACCCTTCAAGATAGGATCAAAGGAAGGAGAGAGGTGAGAATAAAGAGAAGAGTGTGAGAAGAGTGAAGCTGAGGAAGCTCATCTTGTCCAAGACCATTTACTAAAATTCAGGAATCTAAGAGGAGGACCTGGAAGCTTTTGAGAGAGTAAAGGACTAGAATAGTTTTTCAATAGAGTGGCCAAGAGAACTGCTAAAGATGAGTAGAATGGTTAAGACTAGTGAAAACTTAATTGTATAAATGCAAAGTACACCAATATAGTAATTGATCTTATATACACTCCCTGTCATCCTTGCAAAATACCAGAGAAAGTCCACTATGGGTGTTGTTTAGGTCTAGGGACAGAAACTATCAGAGGGACAGGTGGAATAGCTATGAAGTAGGGAGAGTGATGATATCTTCAGAATCACCTAATGTTGTTTTCAAAACATGGTATGAAATCATATGGTAGACACTAAGTAAATGGTTCCTCTTATTTTGTTGTTGCTACTATTTAAAGAATCATGCAGAGGAAAAAAATCAAGGTTAGATGGCGTGACAGAGCAGTGCAGCCACAGTCTAGTGATGCTCATTATCAAAGTTGTGTGCACCCCTAATATTCCCTAAGGTTCCAAACATGCCTCAGTTTTTCATATACAAAATGGGAATAATATTAACAACTATCATATAGGTTTATTGTGATGATTAAATACAGCTCATTCTTGTCTTGGAGAAGAAAATCTGAAGAGTGATTAAATGAAAGATAATGTACAGGTATCAAAAATAGTAGCTCATCATAAACACCATATAAGTGTTGGCTTCGAAAAGAATGTGCTGGTGAAGTTTTGAGAATCTATTGGTCCCGAAGTGGATACAGACCCCTTGTTATTGATGATAGTCTGAGAAAATCACTGAAAACTGAACCTCTCAACCCAGAGTGTGTTTGCATTTTCTCTATCATCTAAAAACAGCTGAGAAATAAGATGGGTGGCCATCTTTGACAGGGGTTCACTAATGTAGACATTATAAATTTCTCATGTAGTTCATATGAGCCCTTTGTAGCTATATCTTACCTTTATTGAATAAACAATGAAATTCTAAACTTGAAAGTCAAGGTTCATGACATTATGTCTCTGACTTCTCTTTACTCCACCCTAACAGATCTCTTTACACTTCTCCCAACAGCAAAAGGCATACCTTATCTCTAAGCTGTTGTTATTCTTACTGCCTATGTTCACATGATACCTTTTCCCTGTCCTACTGACCATCATTCCTCCACTAGTGCCCTACTCATGACCTTCCCGACTGCTTCTCTGTCTTCCCCAACCTTCACAGATAACTTTCCACTCTGACTGCTTGTCCTCTACCCTTGCAGACTGCTCAGTATGTACCATGTGCCCCCAAATGCACGTTGCAACTAAAATGACAGCATGCAGTTGGTCGTTCCGCAGTGGATGGTGAAGAGACGAGAGTGGCTACTGAGGGGAACTTACCCATGTACACATGCATGATCATCAAACAAGAAAGATAATGAGAATAAAAAGAGAATAGACATGTGGAAATACATTAGTTTCCAGGATGACAGCCAAGAATTTGCCAATCATGTGAGCAGAGATGGTCAAATGTTAAAATAGCTTTGCTCTGTAAGTCATGTGAACTAAATTTGATACCCCAAATTACCTCCAAGACTCAAGAGAGGCTTTGAAAGCCAGTTGCTCAGAATTAGTCAGATAAATCCCTTATAGATTCCAAAGCACTAAAATGAGTACGTGGAATGCCATAGTAATTTGGAACAGAAACAATGCTAAGCCGTAAACCACACACACACACACACACACACACACACACACACACATATGTATGTGTATGTGATAAAATTAAGTGAACTTATTCCTAGATTTTTTTTGATCAAGATTCTGGATAACTTCAGAACATTCTATTTTTGTTTTCATTGATTTGCTGATGCCTGCAGCCTGTTGTTAGTTTGATACCAATCCCATGGAGAAGCTGAGTGTGCTACCGAGTAGAACTGTGAAATGAGTCACCAGAAACCAATGTTTACACACACACAGAAAGTACAAGCAAGTTAGCTATAGTATCCATTAATAGTTCAGAGAATACACATTCCAATTAGAGCGTTTTGTAAGACAAGAATCACAGACTCAAAAGCCTTCAGGGCAGGTGGAAAGAGAGCAGGTACATAACCCACGCCCTCCGTAAAGATGTGACGTGTGTCAGGGAGTCTGACTAATGTTGGCGAGAACTGCCCATTAGGAGCTACTTAGCCTTGGCAGATTTTTGTTGTTTGTGAATGTAAGTCTAGTATAATCAGATCTTCCAGGTTTTCAGCAGAAGTGCGAAACCCTGACATTCTAATGTGAAATTTATAGATTTTAAAAGTTGATTCAAATTCTTCTAAAATATCATAGGTCAAACACAACACAGATCGTATGACTTGCAAGCCACCATTTTCCAATCTTTGTGTTGAGTTCATATGATGACCCTTTTCAGTGTCACTTCAATTCAATAACCACAGAAAAAATTTACCCAATTTACCTATAAGATGTTAGAAAATAGCTTTTATATTTTTAAAATATATTTCCTTTGGCTGGAAAAGGAATCCTTATCTATAAATAATGGGGAAGGCTTTGAAATGATATGTGAAAACCACGAGGCAAGGGACAGGAGTTATTAAGGGGAAATGTAGATTACATGATATTCTTGCCTCTATTTTATTCAGTGCATGCCCTCTGGGCTGAAAATATTCCTAGAGCAATAATCTAGATGTCATTGCCAGGTCTTCTGCATCAGCAGAGATTTTGAAAGGCATTGTATTTTTAGAACTCTTTTGCAGAAAATGTTGTTGCCACCATTAATCTATTAGTCTCTGGCTTTGCCAGGAAAGCACTTGAAAATAGTCTCCCAGCAGCAGCACCTTGATGAAGTATAAATGGGAGAAATAGCTGGTCCTTTGGGAAACAGGTTATACATTTAAAAGGTTTCTGCAACATGTGTTGCTCCACACAAGTCACAAAATACTGCTCTGCCCCCACCTACATCTTGCATTTTTGGTAACGGGTTTCAAAAGGAATGTAGTTCACATTCTTTTCAATATAAGAATAACTTCTGAGCTATTCTGTGCTCATACAACCTTGCAGGACCTTTCCCTAATGCTCGAAAGTCATGTCTCTCTTCAACAGTTAACATAACTCAAAAGTTGGAAAGGGTAAAATATGCTCTGAACTTAGAAGTCAGACAGCCAGAGTAACTTCTGAATGCTTCACACAGGAAATGTTTTCTTGTTCCTATAAAAGGCGGAGGACACAGCAGAAGCCTCAGTTCCTGCAGTGAAGGAGGTTTACAATAGCTATTACGTCCAGAAGGAGAGGAGAAAGAAAGAAAAAGGGAAAGGGAATGGACAGACAACAACCCCAAAATGCAACTGTGAATAAATATGAAAGGCTAAAGATGGAGGAAATAACAAAAGAAGGATCGTTTCCCAGCCCTCTCTTCCCATCTGTCTGTCTCGGTTTCATTGTTGTGCATTTAGGATGCTGCATTTTCTCTTCAAAGCTTCACAATGAGACCTGAGTGCTCTGATCAAAGCATGCTTTGCCTTCATGCAGAAAACTCTTTACACGGCACTTACAGTGACTCAATTTTGGACTGTAGGGTGTCTGTTCCCATCATATTTTTAGCCAGTGAATTCTTGGCATCTTTAGAATTAAAAACAAAGTGAAAAATTTTAATGTCAGCTGAACAAAAGCAGATTTTTGAAAATCACAGATGAATTTTCCTGGGCCGCAAACTCTTCCCTGCAGTTCTAAGTACACCTGTCCGTGTTCTTTGTTAGAATGACTCTGTTTTACTTTACTGTCTCCAAAATCCATTTTCACCCCATTTGATAAAGAAGTTCTCTGGAACTGGCAGAGGGCTCTACAGGAATCCTACTCCTCAACCAGCTCCACTCAACTCTCCCACTGCCTGTTACTGAACAAAAAAACTGCCTTCCCACTGCAGAAGAGGAGAGTGGTTGAGGTAGAGTTACTCATCTAAACTCAGAATGGCTTAAAATTGAGAGTTTGAACTATATAGCTCTCAGAATGGTTTTCAAACAAAGGAGTGTGAAGAGGGTGAAGATTCTATAAACAAACCATTCTCAAAATGTTTCTGAAAAGGGTTAATTTATGCTGTCTAAAATATCCATAATGCCATCTCATAGTGCCAAAATGCTGCATTTGCAGCAACTTGTCTGCTATCTGTTTTCAGGGCAGACAATCTAGATGACCATTTTAAAGGTGTAGAAGGTAATTTCACTTTCACTTTTCAAACATCACTTGTCAGAGAAGTTCACTGAAGTTTACTAGGCAAAAGGTAGTCCCTGTTTTATGTGACTGTTTTATTTAACAGCCAGTTGAATGATATTGTTTGAAGATGTAGCCACCTGGCTATAATCACTCTCTTTTGTGGTCATATGGAAGAAAAGATGTGCATAGAATTCAAAGAACTGATTCAGGATTTAGGGATAACAATTCCTTATAATAGGAGAAAGGAGCCATAGATAAGGTACTAACTGCAAAAGAAGAAAGGGACGCTTATCAAAGGCATCCATGTAACAAAACATTTGTACCCCCTTTAAATTATTGAAATAAAATAATGGATTGACTCATAAAAGAGGGAGAGAGAAAGAGAGAGAGAGAGAAAAAGGAATATAAATTTCTTGTTCACTTTTGAAACAGAAAGAGCAAGTGACTGGGAAGGGAAACTCAGAGACAAAGAAGTGCTAAGAAAACTGCCAGGTGAGCCAAAAAGTCCCTGCTAGGCGGAGGTTAGCGGCTAGTAGCTGTGGGCAAAATTGATAGTATTTCGATCCCACACTACACTGAATATCAAGAACTTTATGTTAGCATTGTGAAAATACTAATTCTACGATAATAATTGGGGGTGAATTAAAAAGGGACTTTATAATCAAGTGTGGGGATAAAAGAAGAATTACAAAAAAAAAATCACTCATGCTAGTTTAGTGACACCATCATAAAATCAAAGATATGACATCTGAAAGCAGTTAAAAAATGAAAGGTAGTGTATGCAAACATAATGTTATACTCAAATGCAGGGTTTTAAATGACACATTTATTTGACTTAATGAAAACTTATATATTTAACTTTTCAAATAAGGATGACATTGAAAATGTGAACTAAGCATCTAAGGAACAATATCCAATGTTATCATTTAGCATTATTGTAATAATTAGAGTCAGGATATCTGAGTTCCATGCCAGGATGTTCTTTTTACTGGTTATCTCATTGCTGGTGGTTAATGTCTAGTATGAACCTAAAAAGTTAGGCTGGAGTCAGTAGCGTTCAGTTTGGGGGTTCTGCTTTTGCTGCCTCTGGTAGGTGGGATGACCAACAGAAGTTTCCACAATTGGACTTTTCCTCTAGGGGAACTTTGCAAGGAACAACTAGTCACTGAGGTTTATACCATTTCACTGTCCAGACCTGAGCTGTGAAGACACTGTGAAAAGTCAGCCATCTGGAGTGAGTGACTTTTAAAGAGGGGTATCAAACTGGCAAAGGTGGAGTCAAGTTTGAGTAATCCTCGCCTGCTCCAAACCTGTGCTCTCTTTTCTGTATAATTTTACAGGATAAAATGGCCTGGATATTAGACAAATAACTTTTGAAAAAGAATTGCTAGATAATGAATTCTTCACTTATTAAGAAGCCCTAAATAAACAACGATATAAAACACGTTAGTATAGCATGTAATTACGGTACTGTATTAGATGGCTAGAGTTTCTTTACAATACTGTAGAAATGTAATAATACTCAGCAATCTAGGAAACCCAGAGATGAAAGAGCACATAGAAATTAACTTCTGCTTTATAGACAAGATTACTAAGAATCAGAGAAGATATCATCTGTTTGAAAGTCACAGAATACAAAAGTAAATTTTTACACTCCCAAACCTAACTCATTGCCTTTTTTATTTTTGAGAAAACATGCATTTTATAGAATAAATATCAGTCACTTGAGTGGAGTTCAAGTAAACTTAGGCCATTAATTTTTGGCTGGGATTTTCTTTGTGTGCTCACAGGAAACCATGAACTGACTGAGCTACGTTTCAATAAAAGCCATGGCCAATCACAACTTTAAAAAGTTCATTTTAACAGTAGATGAGATAATATGATAGAAAAGTACTAAAAATATAGAAATTCACTATTTTACTGATCTTATGTAAGTGGTTATTCTACTTTGAAAGTGTTATGATAAGAAGTATAGCAGAAGAAAAATGAGGATTAATGAAATTACTTTAAATTTGTATTAAATTTATGAAGGTTTACTGGAGAAATATCCCCCAAACTACACACCTGTGCATGCACACACACATATACAGAAGATATGGTCTCAGAAGAAAAGATTTACACCACAAAAATATCAGTCACTCCAAATTAATCTGTAAGTTTGACATCATTTAGTAAAAAAAAAAAAAATATATATATATATATATATATTTTTTTAAAACACGGTCTCACCCTACCCCCTAGACTGGATTGCAATAGTGTTATCAGAGCTCACTGCACCTCAAACACCTGGGCTCAAGTGATTGCTGTGCCTCAGCCTCCCCAAAAGCTGGGACTACGTTTGCTTGCCACTGTTTGGATAATTTTTCTATCTTTTGTAGAGATGAAGGCTCACTCTTGCTTTAGCTAGCCTCAAATCCCTAACCTCAAGCAATTCTCCCACTTCATTCTCTCATAGTGCTAGGATTACAGGCATGAGCCACCATTCCTGTCTCTAAAAATACTTTTTATAATTTCAACTAATTTTTATTTTTAATTAAACTTTATATTTTGAGATCACTATGATCTCACATGAAGTCATAAGAAATAATACCAAGATCTTGTGTACCTTTCACATAATTTTCCTTATAGGTAACAACTTATAAAACTATATAGTACACCATCACACTTCGGATACAAACATTGACACAGTCATCCCAGAGCAAACTGCCTCCAGTACAATCTTATATTTCGTTCTTTATAGCCATGCTGGCTTCTCTCCTACTCACATCTACTTCCTTATTCCCAGAAAACATTAATTTGTTTTCCATTTCTACAATTTTGTCATTCCAAGAATTTCATATAAATGAATTCATATGGTGTGTAACCTTTTGGGATTGAGCTTTTTTATTCAACATAAATTTTCTGGACCTCAATCAATTTTTGAATGAATAGTCCACCCTTTTTATTGCTGAGTAATATTCTACATTATGGATGTACCACACTCTTGTTTAACGATTCATCTCTGGAGGACCTCTGGGTTGTTTTCAGTTTGGGGCTATTCTTAATATGGCTGTTATGAAATTCCTGATTGAGTTTGTATGAAGATAAGTCTTTATTTCTTTGGAATAAATCCCCAGGAGTATAAATATGCAGTAGCATATTTAGTTTTTAAAATAAACTGGTAAAGTATTTACTAGAGTGACTGTGCCAATTTACGGTCACACTAAGAATGTATGAGTGATACACTAGCTTTGCATTCTTGTCAAAATTTGGTGTCATTATTTTTATAAAAATGGTCATTTTCAAATGTGTTTTAAAATGTTTCATTGTGGTTTTAATTTTCTTTCCTTAACAGTTAATAATGTTGAAAGAGAAGAAGAACATTTATGAATATTAACATCAATTTAAATTAGTTTTATAAATGACTATGTTTTTGGTAAAGAACATACACACACAAACACACACACACACACTCACAGACATAACATTCCCAGAAGAGATTTATAACATAAAAATGTTTCTTCAAATTCATGTACAAATTTAACACAATTCCAATAATAATCTCTCCAAAATAATTTTTCTAACTAAATAAAATTACATAAACTGTATCTGGAAGTGTAATAGGCTAAGAATAAATAAGAACATTTTGTTAAGGAGCAGCAATGCATAGTAAATTTCCCTAAAATATATTTAATGTTTATTAAATATATGAAGTTATAATATATGTAATATATTTATTTTTAATGTAAAATTATTAAAAGAATGTCATACAAATTCAAGATCATTCAGAGAAACAGAATAAAAGTACAAAAACAGATCTAAACACTTTTTATACGTTCAACTTTTGAAAGAGATTATACTTTAGTGATATGATAAAGTCTGGCTTTGGGGGAAAAATTAAAGTGAGATTCGCATTTTTATCATGAAATGAAATAAAATTCAGAGGAACTACTAAATTTAGTGTAAAAAAAAGTCATAAAATACAATCAAACATTTGCCACAATATTGAATCACTGGGAACAGTTCCATTAATTAATATATACTGACCTAGAAGGGTATTCTGTAATATTTTCTTACGTTTATATTTCTGTTTTTCAATTTCCTTTAATAGACATGTAATATTTTTGTAATTATGAAAAATGCATTGAAATTATTGAAGTTGTATTTCTATAACCTTGGGCAGAAGTGCTCATTTAAAGGTAAGCAGCTAACTTGAATATAAATAGATCAACCATTGCAGAGAGGTCTTGAAAAAAGAAGTTCATGGAAACCTCTAAGCATTAGATAGAGCTAGAAGGTTAAAGATCTTTACGATTTTCTCATTTAATATGTGTAAAGATATTCAATAGTTCTTTTTAGGAAGAAACAATTTCACGTCTCCATTTTCCTTCTTTATCTACTATTTCACCATTGGTAGTCCTGTGACGTGCTGCACATGTTATATTATTTAATTACCAAGGGAGGAGGTGGGGTTACTCCTATACCCATTTGACAGGTGGAAATCCAAAACATACAGAGGTCAGGTAAATTGCACACAAATAATAATCAAGGAAGCTACTACGTAAACCCAGAAAATCTAACTCCAGGTATTGTGCCATTAATTACTTTCCTGTACACCCCTCGGAGGAGGAGTCCCCATCTCTCACCACCAGTCCTGCTCTCTGCTATTCAGCCCCAGTGGCACCTTGCTGTTCCTCAGAGTCCTCAGGATCTTTGCACTTGTTCTCTCTGGTAGGAAAACATTTCCACTGTAGGCATTGATATGCAATCATTTGTCAGCTTCTCAAAGAAGAATTTCTGATGATAGTGATGAAACCGGCCTTCCCCAACACATTCACATCTTGCCTCATTTTCCTCATAGCTCTTCTCACTATCTGATCTTCTATTGTTCATCTAGGTGTTTATTGACAGTTCCCTCCACTGCAAGATAAGCAGCTGTTTTGCTCCTGGCTGTATTCCTAACACTTGAATGAATGGATGGATGAGATACTTGCTGCTTACAAAAAGGAATTCAGTATCTAAAAGGACAACAATTATAAAAATGATCCTCAGAGAATGAAATCCATTACATGACAACCAGAAGCTCTAGAAACTCTGGGGACCAATATTTGATTTTAAAATCCCATGACACATTTAACTAAGTTTATAGTGTGATGAAGAAGCAATGTGACATTTTAATATAGAAGGCTATAACTTCCAAGTAGTGTTTCCAGGTCAAAATTAACCTATTGGCAGGCAGTGCATTGACTTTAATGACCATCACTGTCCAAACATGTTTCTTGCAAAAACCCTTAATAATTATCTTCAGGACATGTGAAAATTTAACATTAATATATTCATCAATGGATATGTTTTATCTATTTGACAGTGTACTTGGCTTTGGAAATAGCCAGAAGTCATTTAAAGCCCATAGTGGAGAATGTTGTATGAACAAAGCAGATCTTATAAAATTTTCATCAAAACAGTCAGGGGACTAGAGCATAATGAGACTCTTCTTTTCACGGATTGCTCATAAAGCATCTCTTAAAGAACTTATGATTTTTGCTGATATAAAGGTTATACAGTATTCAATTTAAAAACAATTTACCTGTTTCATGTTTACATGGATGGAGCTGGAACATATTCTTCTTAGTGAAGTATCTCAAGAATGGAAGAAAAAGTATCCAATGTACTCAGCTCTACTATGAAACTAATTTATGGCTTTCACATGAAAGCTGATAATCCAGTTACAACCTAAGAATAGGGGGAAGGGAGATAAGGAGAGGAAGGAGGGGGAGAGAATGGGCAGAGGGAGGGTGAAAAAAAAAAACATAGAAAAAAATTTTTAAACCCATCTTTTCTTTTAACTACAACTCTTTCCCAGGGTCATCCTTCATATCATCTACTTTCTTGGCCCCAATTAGCCAGTCAATAACTAAGCCCCACAGCTTTCACCTTCTATGCAGTTTTCTGACCTGCACTTTCATCTCTGCTTCCTTCCCTGCTGTCTTAGTTGAAGTCTTCATCCATCTTCACTCAGCCTAATACAGAGCTACTCTGCCTTTCTATTCCTCGAGATCCATCTTTCATGAGGTTACCAGTGTGATCCTGTGAAGGCATAAACCTAACCTTGAACCTTTCCTATTTAAATATTTTCAGGACCTTCAGTAAAGAGAATGAGTTCCAAGTTCTCCAATGTGGTATACAAATTTCTGCGGTTTTCTATGGGGAGCACCATCAGCTTCCCATGTGGGGCATATCTGGATTTCCCAAAATCTGAGTGGTACTACTACCATTTTGTGCTCAGAAGCCAGGAATGTTACACCTACCAGGCATCCATGGCCACCTGAACAGTGGGCTGTCACTAGCTGACTTGCCAGTAGTACCACTGTTGAAAAAGAATTCTCATGGCTCCTTCCTTCTCCAGCCTCCAGATTCACTTTTCCACACTGCAGCTATGTAACTCTTCTTCTCCAACACAAGCCACACTTCTTGCCTTTAAACCTTAATCTTTGCTTCTGTGTCTTGATTAATTCTGATACCTGGAATGACTGCCTTTACTGTCTAGTCTTTTAAGCTTCAGCTCTTGGTGTCACCTTGGTCAGGAAACATCTACACACACACACACACACACACACACACACACACACACACACACACACAGTCTGGCTTAGCTGTGTCTTCCTGGTAATGAAGGCAACAGTGGTAGGCTTGACACTCCCCACTTTGTCCTTCTGGGCAGAAACTGTAGGCACTCCATAGGTCTACTATAGACCTGGGAACTCGAGAATGGGTGGAGGACTGAGTGAGACCAGGGGCTTTTCTGAGACTGACACCTGTGAACAGGTGCCTATAACATAGGTAAGAAACTCAGCATTATTTTATAGCTCAGGCAACAGTTAAGGTTAAAGTTTTAGATCATGTCATCTGCCTTTGGTTCCAGCATTTTAAGCCATACAGGTCACTCTATGCCCTTAATATTCAATCACTAAAAACCCCTTGCAGGACATTCCACTTACCCATGCTGAGGATCGCAAGCCAGGAAGAGCAGTGGGACAGGCACTGTTGTTTGGTAACTCTGTGTTCAGTCTGCTCAAGAACTCAGCGGTTTTGCTACCAGGAACACAAAAATAGGTGTTAGTGCCTTCATGAAAAATAGCAATGCCATTGTTTATTGTGCCTTTGGATACTAACCTAGACTTTGAGTGATGATTAGAAGTATCCTAGATAGAACTAAAGGTGAGGTTGAGAACAAGGTGCTGCTGAAAATCAAAACAAAATGCTATTGCAAGACTGCATTCTTGAACATTAGTTTTGAAAAATATAAAACGAGGTGTGTGAAATGTGAATCAATGATTTCATTTTTTTCCACTTTGTATTATCACCATGAAGATAAATGTTCTCTCGGATTCCACAGCATGAGGCCCTAATTTCCTATCTGAAGCTTTCAAGCTTGACACTCAGACTTCAGGATGGAGGTGTGGAGCATTAACACCCTAACCACACCTCATCTCATGCTGGCTGACATTAAGCCCTTCCCCTTCCCGGGGTCTTCCTCCTCAGCAGCTCATCTCCCTCAGAGCCTTCTCTCCTATCAGGATACACAAACCCTCAGATCCAGAGACTCTTTCTCATTTATGGATCCTGGGCCCCTTTGTTCTAAAAGCAGAAATGAACTTTTCCCTTGCAGACAGACAGACAGACATATACCTTTTCATTTTATTTAAGGGAGAAATGAACTTTTCATTTTATTTAAGCAGAAATGAACTTTTCCCCAGCAGACAGACACACATCTGCCCACACCTTTTTATTTTATTTAAGGGAGGTGATAAACATTTTTCCATGGAGATTAAGAAGTATTGCTGACTCTGAGCTGCATTTCTGACATTTTTTAAAAATAGGAATCTGAATTTCTACAGCACTGACATTTCTTTACAGTTCTAAAAGGTTGGCCTAGAAATATCCTCAGTTTAAATAAGAGGTACTCTGTTTTCCCCTTAAAAATCTAAACTTCTACCCCAATTTCTCCTTTCACCTATTGTGAAGCATAGAATACTGGAATTGTTTCCAAGGCCTTACCTCAAGGACCACCCTATCCTGCCCACCATTCATTAATTTCTATTCATTTGTCATTTTCTCATATAATTCGTAAGATTTTTACCTCCTTATTACACAATTTCAGCCAAACACCTTGTTGAGGACTGATTTATATTGCCCCAGACTTGTACAGCCTGCTGTCATCTGCCTCATTCCCTGTAATATTTTAAGCATAATGCTAAGATATGACTTATCAGGTATCTAAGACATGGCAAAGGAAACAAGGGTCTGGTAGGAACAATGGCATTCACTGAGAGAAAAAAAATTAAAGGAATGAGAAATTAAACAGAAGCCAACATCACCTCAAATAATTACTTAGGTAGAACATGGTATTTGAACAGGGTCAGAAGCTTGATGGGGGAAAGAGCTAAAAGTGAAGCACGGTACGTAACCCTGAGAAATGTAAGACTTTAGCAGTCAAGACAAATAGCCTTTCCATTTGTCTTGGATCACTTATCTTGCCCAGAATAGACAAGGAGACTAAAGAAGTTGCAGGGTCTAGACGCTGCCCCACTGTCTGATGAGGTGAAGTCATCAGTCAAAAGTATAAAAAGAAGAGAGAGTTGCCAGAAGTTTGGATGAGATCACTAAATATCCTCAGCTAAGTGCAGACTGTGGGAGAAAGCAGTGAAAAAGCAAGGAAGGAGGGTCAGACCAAGTTGTGCTGCTCCTTAGCTGCTCATGCCAAGTGCAGACAGACTGGACACCAGTCTCCAGCCACGGCCCTTGGGTGAATTGTCACTGCCCTTATTCATGTCTCAAGATTAAAGCAGAGTGATGGGGTCACGAGACTACCAGAGGAATACAAGTAATAGCCTGTAGAGAAGGGAGATTACTGCCAACTCATCAACTATACAACAAAGGAAGTCCCGAGGTATAATTCTAACTGGCATTTTTCTATTGTTAGAATTAGTGCCTGGTATACAAAAGAATTCCATATATTGTCTGGATGGAATTGGGATCCCTGTAGGCAATGGTGGTTATATATAATAAAAATGAGGTGTAGAGCCTCTCTGAGGGCTAAACAAAGGAAAACATCCTTGTGAGAAGTCCGACTAGAGTAAGAACCTTGTACTCTAGCACTACAAGTCTCCTTTCCCTTTGAGTTTCCTGGTATTTACAACCACTGTGATAACGCTGCTGCCTATTTTAGGAGATGGTTCTCTTCCACTTGATCACTCTGACCCAAGCATAAAGGATTCCTTCCTGTGTTCTCCACAGAACTGGTTATATTGCTTTTGAAGATAAAGTTTATTCATGTCCAACGTTTTTCTTTTGGATCGTAATTTTTATTTATTTATTTATTTTTATTGTTAAATCATAGCTGTGTACATTAGTGCAAGCAATGTGCTGCTTTCATATACAATGTGCTGCTTTCATATACAATACATATATTTTCATATACAATGTGCTGCTTTCATATACAATACAAAAAGTATTCTCATCAAACTGTTCAGCATAGCCTTCATGGCATTTTCTTAGTTACTGTATATAGGCATTTGTATTCTGCATTTAGTGAGTTTCGCCTGTACCCATTCCAAGATACACCGTAGATGTGGCCCCACCCATTCTCCTCCCTCCACCAAAACCTCCCCCCTCCCTTCATCTTCCTTGGCCCTTTCCTCATAGTCTTGTGCTATTGTTGGGCTATAGCCTTCCTGTGAAAGCTATAATTTAGCTTCATAGTAGAGCTGAGTACACTGGATACTTTTTCTTCCATTCCTGAGATACTTTGCTAAGAAGAATATGTTCCAGCTCCATCCATGTAAAAATGAAAGAGGTAAAGTCTCCATCTTTCTTTAGGGCTGCATAATATCCCATGGTGTACATGTACCCCAATTTTCTAGTCCATTCGTGGGTCGATGGGCACTTGGGCATCTTCCATGACTTAGCAATTATGAATTGGGCTGCAATAAACATTCTGGTACAGATGTCTTTGTTATATTGTGATTTTTGGTCTTCTGGGTATAAACCTAGTAAAGGAATTATAGGATTGAATGGCAGGTCTATTTTTAGATTTCTAAGTGTTCTCCAAACATCCTTCCAAAAGGTACATATTAGTGTGCATTCCCACGAGCAATGTAGAAGTGTGCCATTTTCTCCACATCCACACCAACATCTCTGGTTTTGGGATTTTGTTACGTGGGCTACTCTTACTGGGGTTAGGTGATATATCAAAGTAGTGTTGATTTGGATTTCTCTGATGATTAAGGATGTTGAGCTTTTTTTCGTGTGTTTTCAGATTGTATGTCTGTCTTCTATAGAGAAGTTTCTCTTCAAGTCCCTTGCCCACCCTGAGATGGGATAACGTGTTCTTTTCCTGCTAATACATTTGAGTTCTCTGTGGATTCTGGTTATTAGACCTTTATTGGAGGCATAACCTACAAATATTTTCTCCCATTCTGAGGGCTGTCTGCTTGCTTTACTCACTATGTTCTTGGCTGTGCAGAAGCTTTTTAGTTTGATCAGGTCCCAGTAGTGTATTTTTGATACTGCTTCAATTGCCTGGGGAGTCCT